>PPHD01006014.1:0-25287 GCA_002909625.1 Bambusicola thoracicus
TTTTTGAAGTTCAAAGGCAGAATACTGAACTTAAGAAAAAGTATTAATAGCCAATAAAAGCCCACTTGTGCAGCTGTGAACTCTAGCTCTCCACAGAACTTCTGAAACTGAAAAATCTTCCAACTATTTCAGATTTTTTCCTTTTCCACTTTCAAATTTTTGTGATACCTTTTGAAATCATCTAGATCTTACCCTGTAATGCTGATGTACGGGGCAATTAATGTTAACACTAGATGTGTTTAATTCTTTATGGCCTTCTGTCCATGACTGATTAAGAACAGCAGAACAGCGAAAATATTAGTAATATTACATTCAGGTGTTTGTTTTCTCTTAAAATAAATATTACCTCTTTTATCCAGAATGTTTAAATGTCATCTATAGCCACCATTAATTATCCTACAGAGACTCAAAATAAAACTATAACATAGCTTTTATATCATCAAGTAATCAAGTAGAGAACAAAAAATATCTTTGTAATCTCTGCTATTTCTAGTATCATTCATTCTAAGGCTTTTTAATAGTTATTAGAATTTAATGTAGTTTCAACTCCATCAAATTTTGGCTTCTGTATTTGGAGCAGATTTTTGAGGCACCGTATCTCTGAGTTGGTGATTGGCCATGAGGATTCATCCTGGAACCTTTGTAACCTCAGGAAAGAAGTTGTGACTTATCAAAAATGTACACTTCTCTTAGTCAAAGTCACTGTCGGATGATTAACCTGTACTTGTGGCCCAGCTTCCACAGGCAGAGGAGAGCATACAGCCCTGAGTCAGTAGTTTTATATTACCTCTGGCCACATGTTCTCATCCCTGTGGGCAGTATTTACGCTGCTCAATTGCATATATAGGTAAATTGTCTTCCAAGAGCATTTAATCTTGGATACTTGGCTTTGAACTATGGGCTCTATACTGAGTTGAATCCATGCTCGTTTTACAAGCTTACTCACAAACTGAAGACCTGAAGAGAGCGCTTACTGGACTTACAAGTATTGACAATGTGTGCTGAGGTAAGTAGCTAACTTGGCAACACAGGAACTGCTGTGTAGAGTTTAACAGCTGCTCTGCTGCTTTAAAATTGGCTGCTATTCTTCCTTTATCATTAATTTGCGACAGCTGGTGATGTGTATGAGATAAAGAGTTTTCATATTCATCTGTTTTTCAACAGACAGTAATTATTTTCATCCTTGGAATGCAAAACTTCATTCCAGTGGAGGACAAAACAAAGCAAATTTAAGGTACCGCATAAAGTAGGGTCCAATGTTTCATGAAATGTTTTTGTTTATTCTATTTATTTATGTGTGTTTTGAGTCCAATACCAGGATATGAATCATGTGTTGTGCTTACCAGACTTTTTATTTCATTTTGTGACATGATACAGACCAGCTCCAGAACATCTGGGATTGCAGATATATCACCTTTCCAAATTTGGGGCTGTAGTCTCCTCTCCTGTCATTTTGCTTCTCCTTTAATTGTAATGCTTTCCCACACTTAACCTTTATTTGTTATTCTTGATGGAGGCTGCAAATAGAAAATACAGTTACGCTGTATTTTGTCCTCATTTTTTTATGTCTGTTGTGGAATTATTTTATGCCAAGAATATATTAGGAAGCTTTTCTAGTGTATCTAACTAAGCAGACTTTCTTGAGACATATATTTCTGAAAGAAAGTCTTGCTTTTAACATGCTCTTCTGCATGAATTACAATTAGAACATACACGATTCCATATAACTAGAACCAGTCCTTCTAGAGAAATGCAAAGGGGAAACTCTAAACACATGGGGAAAAGATTTCAAGCCACAAATCAACTTTCCTTCTGTGTGTTCTTTTTGTGGGAAGGAGAAATATAAATAAATAAATAAATAAATACATCCACCAGAAAGACTGCTGCTCTATCGACTCTGCTCATCTGTGGCTATGCTTGTGAGCATTTTGTTCCACCTTCTAGCATTCTTCCAGTAAGGAGGATAAAGAATTAATTCCATCAGATCTTTCTCTCTTAGCCTGAAGAAAATCATCCCCCCGTATGAATTAATCAAATCCCATTTACGGTTGGAGCACGTTGTTATCCCACCTTTATTTTACAGTGTTTCATCTTCTCTTTGCCCTGTGTTCTTAATGCCCAGATTATAGGATATTGCCTAATTTGAAAACATATTCCCTCCTGTTCCATCTCTGCACATTTCTTACCTCAGGCCTCTCTAGCATCCCACCTTATGTAAAATGTGTTAATCCTGAAAATTTTTGTTCTATGTTAGAGGACTTTTTATGTTTACAGACATGATGTGTAAGGCAGATGAATGGAAATGTCATTGTCCCCTCACTAACTACTTAGTTAGATTTTACAGTCTAAAGATATTTTTCCATTGAAAAAAAAAAAAAGTGCATTCTGAATAACTCTATTTAACAGATGCTCAGTGTCTTATTTTAATGGTCACTTTTTCAAAGGCTGATTTCAGCTGTGTTTCATTATCTCTTTCAGTTCTTTTCCCAGGTAGGAAAGGCAGTTCTACCCTATCCTGTTTCTGTTAACTTATCTCTTCTGCACTGTACCAAAACTTTCCTGACAGTAGTTTTTGTATGAAGTCTAAAAATTATTTGAATAAGATCATTGGAACCTTGGATGAAAGTACTAGTTTGATACTGGTCTACTTCCGTACCCAGAATGTTCTCAATATTGAGATGGTAAAGATACACTGTAGTAGAATACCAGTGGAGATGAAATAAAAAATATATTCAGTGCCTGTTTTTACAGTTGTATCCACATTTTCCCACAAAACAGTAAATAGACACTGGAATAATGGAACAAAAACTAGTGACTCTGTCTACAAAGCCCCACTATATATGAGAAAACAATGGACATATACACAGATAAGTTCAAGTACGAAAATGACAGTTGGTATTACTTTCAACAGGAAAATTAACGGCCTAATTTTTGTTCTTTTCTTTGTCAGTTGAAGCTGAGAAAACTGACAACGTAACTGAACAGGCCAAAGAGTTACGTCAAGCAGGTATTCCCTTTATTACAGCACTGGCTGCATGGGGCATCGTTCCCACCAACATGCATAGCAAGAGAAGCAGCGACTACATATTTAAAGATATAGTGTATACATATTCATTATATTCCAAGGACATGGGCAGAAATAACATCCCTGGTGGCATTCAGAGAAAGGATGAAGTCATTCTCACTGTAAGTTTCCAACCTTTTAAGGGTGGGGAGCCCAAACTGGTTCCCACTGATGCTACTTTGAACTGACGTACCTCTTTTGCCATCTTATCTTCAACAACAGGACATCGATGCTACTTCTCTATCATCACTTGACCACAAGCTCCACGGCTCTTCTGCATTCTGTTCTTGAGCTTACATTTACGCAAGCCTCTGTCTTTCAGTTTGTATCTGCTTATGTTATGCCAAAGGCTGTTCTCACAATATAGAAAAGCTGTTCTCATGATTCACAGTGCCATAGCAAAGGGAATTATGAAAATAAATGCAACTTTCATGTGAATATGAAGATTTTTGTAATCAACAGCATTAACTCAGAGAAGGCATGAAAGTTCTCAATATTTTAGCATTTGTTGACTGAATTACTGACAGCCTAATAAGCTGATTTGAGGTAGGGACTGATTTGATTTAGAAGCTGATTTAAGAATACAAATAGGAAGGATAAAATCAAGGAATGCTTTCATAGTAAAAATATATCATTCATAATAGAAATCCTGAGGCTCAGGTGAATTATAGGAAGGGTAAATACCATGTCTGCACATGCACATCATAGAAGTAAGGCATTAAGGAGGACACTCCAACAAATTTATTCATTTTGCAATCCCTTCTTCTCTGCAAGTGTTAGCATCTGTTGTGTTAATGACTTTTCTTATAAAGAAAGCAAGACTGATCTCCCTCTCTGATACTGCTGTTGAAAATTTAACAAACTCAGGTTGAGTTAGAATGAATAATTCAGGTTATGTTTTCTTTATTTAACTGTAGGTTTCTGGATATAACCTAGATCTGTAGAGGTTCCACATTTTAACACTGAAGACTGTCCCTTGTTAATCAAGATACAGGAATTCAACAGCCTGTTCTATAAAGCTGACTGACAAGTAAAGTTGCCCCTTCTAAGGACTTTGTTTGATTTGGTCTGGTTTGGTTTGCTCTCAGTCTGAGTCAGACAATACTCAAACATTTTTAACAAATATCTTCTGATACTTAGCACATACTTAGAAATACTAGCACCTCTGTAGTTTCATTGCTATCAGCAAAGAATGCTAATTCTGTGGTATCACCTACGAATTAGATGATCTGGATTAAAGTAATCTGATGAATCACCAGATTCCAGTAATAACCTGTTATAGAAACAGAAAATGTTTTCTGTAAACAGAATGTTCCAAGGGGAAAAAAAAAAAAAAGGGTTAAAGGGTTTTGGGCTAACTGAGTAGGATTTTCCTCCTGACACATCTTCAGTGTCTGCAAAGTCTGGTCCAGTGAGAGAAAGAGAAGTATCCAACATTCTTATCAAGATAGCTCTGACAATGTATCTAATCGTATTGGTATTGCTCTCAGTATAGGACTGTACTTGAAAACACACCTTTTATTTAATCAGAAAAATCTACGTAGCTAGTGTTGGCACTCTATAGCAATTCTGGTAAACAGAGAGTAAGGTGGTTATATTTTTAACATGAATACATCCAGTATACATTGTTATAAAATACTAACATAAATAAACAAACAATATTTTGCAGACTTTTTTAAACTGTTTAATGACTCTTTTCAAAGAGATTTAGAAGTTGTTCAGAGAAGTGTCTACTTGCATACAGACCCTTGATAAAGAAGACTCTAGCATAATGTAACATCATGTCAAATAGATCACTTGGCTAAAGGATTTACAGTGAGAAAATACCAACACAGTGTTGTGTTTCGACAAAGTTTAGCTTTGTATGCTTCAAACAGAATGACTGTGAACTTAAAATAACTTAATTTGAACCTCCTTTGGCATACAGCTCATTTAAGTATTCATCTGGTTGCTTTTGTCCTTCAAATTATTATTAGCAGTTGTGGAAAATCCACCCATGACTCACTGAAAAGACTTCTGCTTTCGAATGTCTTTGAAACACCTTACTCTTAATTGCTTAGGTAAACAAGACATGGGAGTTCCCTGTCTCAATTGCCTCTCAATTTTTTAATAACTTAAAAACACCGTCTGAGTTTCAGACCCAGGCTTGAGTCATAGAATTTAGTCAATAGCCGTCAACCAGTTTCAATTCTCTAAGAATGAAGTGGGTGAGATAATAATTATTACTGCACAATTCCAACATAACTACTCATTTTATTTTCACAGATATCTCTTATAAAGCTTGTGCTCACTCATTCACACTTTGAATCAATAGTGTCTCGCATAGAATTTAAAGGGAGAAACCTACTGTTGTTGTATGTCTTTTGGGTGGTCAACTTGATATTTGATTGGAGCAGGGATACCAATTGTGATTACTCTGAGATTGGATTCGGAGACAACTCGCAGTGGTTACTATTTTGTCAGATATGTTGTCTGAAGAATTAATTTACAAACATCATGCATGAGAAATATTGAAAGACAATTTGGTCCTTCAAATCTGTGACTATTTTTAATGAGCTTGCTGACATCACTGATCTTTAATATTGGCTGATGATTTCACAAATAATTTTATATTCCTTTATACTGAAACCACTGATTTTTCATTGCATTGCATTTGAAGACTAAATTATGCTTAATGAACTACTGGAAATGAATGCACTGAAACTGACAAATGACTTTTAAATTTGGGACCAATGTCTGAAAATGTTACTATAAACCCCGCAAGCAAAACTGCTTAGCTAGATACTAGAAATATATAAGTATTAATTTGCTTTCCTTTTTAAGCACTTTGAACATAGAAGACTGATGTTTAGAATTTTCCTCTTGAATTATTACTGTGAAATCTGAGAAAACAAATATTTAGACAAATATTTTGTTCAATGAAAAATACAGTTTAAGTTCATCTAAAAATATTCACAAATCTGAAGTGAGCAGAAAAAATATAATTCTAACTAAACCCCAAAAAATCAGCTGAAGGTGAGCAGTGCACTGCATTGGCAGCATCTCAGAGCATAATATAATAGATTCCTTCTGAAAGACTTTCTAAGGACCTACTGGACTGATAATAACCATCTTGCCAATTATCACATAAGCATAAGTTAATTTAGACTGGAAGGGACTTGGTCTTCCAGAGGTCATATAGGTAACTCCTTATTCAGAATAAATTTAATTAGCCTGTGTCTCTATGGATTTGACCAGTCAAATCTTCAGCATCTCCTTGGATGGAAATCCAAAACCTCTCTTGACATCCTGTTCAAATATTTTACCTCCCTCAAAATAAAGAAAATTTTCTAATATCAAACTGGATTTTCCAGTGTTCTACTTTGTGTTCATTGCCTCTCTGTATGCTACAAAGACGAATCTGTTTCCATATCCTCTGTGTTTCTTTTTAGGTCGTTGATGATAGCAATAAGATCTCCCCTTCACCTTCTTTTCTCCAAGATGAAGAATCATAGAATCATAGTATAGTTTGAGTTGGAAGGGGAGTTGAAGATTGTTCTCCAACCTACCTCAGCCCAAAACTGGACACACAATTCCAGATATGCTCTCACAAGTCCCAAATAGAAGAAGGGTGGAATCACTTCCCTGGATCTGATGCTATGCTTACTAATACAAACCACACGTTTTAAAATGGATTTGTTTAGATCTTAGCTCTCTTTCAAAAGTACCTGAAATATGTTGTGGTTTTGTTGTTTCTTTGGTTTTGTTGTTGTTGTTGTTGTTTGTTTGTTTGTTTGTTTGTTTGTTTTGTTTTGTTTTGTTTTCCTTTGGCAGGTCAATTTTTTTTTTCATGTTTTTCTTGTTCTGACTAAACAGAAGTATCAGTTATTCACACAGCTTTATACAAAAGAATCCACATATCTATCTGGTGGACAGCACATCATATATACTATAATTTAACTTACATCTTATTTAGCCACATGGTTGTGGGTTTTTTGTCATGTCAGCTTTGAATGGGAAATCGATCTTCCTGTTATTATTCTTTTCCTGTAAGTGAAAAAGAAACAGTGCAAGTAAAATTGCACAATAAGATAAAACAATCCTTGTATTTTCATAATGTTACAGGACAGTATGCACTTCTAGAGTTCTTTTTTCACTACCACTAGCAAAAATCTACAAACACGTCAGAGTTATTTATGTAAGTTCACATTCTTTTTCCCTTTTGGATTTCAAGGTAAATAGAGTATTTTATAAGAGCAAGAGTGAATTCTACAAGAATGGATCTTAAATCACTAGCTCAGAATACTCTGGCAGCTGAAAGAAGTTAGAAAAGTGCTGGGCATCATCAGAATACGCACTGAGAACACAATGGAGGACATAATTTTGGCAATGTACAAAACATTCTTGTGTTCAGTTCTAGAGTACTTCACACAATTTTGTTCTCCACATCTCAGAAAGGATGTGATGTCACTGAAGAAAGTAAGCAGAAGGGCAGTCAAAATGATTAAATAAATGGCCAGCTATCAAATGAGAAATTCGGAGAACAGGAGATTGAGTACTTAATACAGATAAAATTTGCAATATCTTGAAGGTGAATCATGCATAACTGTTACGTACCAAACTGTACAGTATTAGAAACAAAGGGCATTCAGTCAGGCTTGTAGGAGTCTGATTTAAAACATGGAAATGAAAACATCTCTGACAGAGCGATTAGTGAACATCTGGAACGTGCTATTGCAGAAGATCATTAAAGCAGACACAATCAGTCAAAAACTTATTAGACTCATGTTCTCCCTAGATGTAATCTCCTATTACCATTTCTAAAAGATGTAATACTGAGCTGGATTAATCCTTTATGCATTTATATGTTAAACGGAGAAAATAAAATAATTCACCAAAACCAAATGAAAGTATGCTTAATAGTACATTCAGAGTTTTGTGCTCTGGGAGTTAGGAACATCCAATCCATTCTATTAATCCAGGGGACTGGATATATGTTAAGAATTTTTCAGGCAATCCACTGGAAGAGGAGTGTTAGGAATCCATTAATAGAATGACCAACAGCTTTCCAAAGTTTTGTGAGGTGGTATATAACCTCCTTTGGGGTCAGGGAATTAGAGAAAATGTCAATATTTTGGCCGCTATAGAACAAATAGAGAATGCAACCGCAAGAGCCCCAGAAAATCTGCAAGTAGAAGTTTCATCTCCCTAAGCAAGGTGGTGTTGCAGAACCAAGTAGCCCTAGACCTATCAGCAGCTAAAGGAGGAGGTGTATGTGCACTAATTAATACTAGTTGTTGTGCCTATGTAAAAAAATAAAAAGAGGTAGAAA
This sequence comes from Bambusicola thoracicus, assembly GCA_002909625.1. Lineage (NCBI taxonomy): Eukaryota > Metazoa > Chordata > Aves > Galliformes > Phasianidae > Bambusicola > Bambusicola thoracicus. The sequence goes on from PPHD01006014.1 coordinate 8,376, forward strand.
CTGATATGCAAGCAATCTGGGAAAAGAGCAGTCTATTACATCAGGCAGCCCAGGATGATACTTCATTTGGGTTTACAGACACATGGAATAAACTCACTAGCTGGCCGCTTGGCTAAAGCAACTGTTTGTAGCATGGTTATACTAATTATCTTTGTAGTGTTAACTTGCATATTTGTACAACCCTCTCTCTGGTGCTATTGGAAACAGCCTTGATGATTACGCCACCTGGAAGAGACACTGTATGAACCACCAGGTGGAAACACAAAAATACTGCAAGAATGGACAGGTGGGTACTGCAAGCAAAAGTGTTTATTTAGGTTATTGAAAAGGGGAGTTTGAATCATGAGAACAGCTTTTCTATATTGTGAGAACAGCCTTTGGCATAACATGAGCAGATATAAACTGAAAGACAGAGGCTTGCGTAAATGTAAGCTCAAGAACAGAATGCAGAAGAGCCGTGGAGCTTGTGGTCAAGTGATGATAGAGAAGTAGCATCGATGTCCTGTTGTTGAAGATAAGATGGCAAAAGAGGTACGTCAGTTCAAAGTAGCATCAGTGGGAACCAGTTTGGGCTCCCCACCCTTAAAAGGTTGGAAACTTACAGTGAGAATGACTTCATCCTTTCTCTGAATGCCACCAGGAATTTTATTTCTGCCCATGTCCTTGGAATATAATGAATATGTATACACTATATCTTTAAATATGTAGTCACTGCTTCTCTTGCTATGCACGTTGGTGGGAATGATGCCCCATGCAGCCAGTGCTGTAATAAAGGGAATACCTGCTTGACGTAACTCATCGGCCTGTTCAGTTACCTCAGCATCCCTATTTCCCACAGCTTTCTCCTGGAGAAACTGGCTGTTTATGGCTTGGACAATGTGCTATTTGTTAGGTAAAAAGTCTGAATGGCTTGACCCAGGGAGTCATGAATGGATTTAAATTTGGTTCACCAGGGCTCAGTATTGGGGCCAGTTTTGTTTAACATTTTTGTTAGTGATCTAGGTGAATGGATTGAGTGCACACTCAGTAAGTTTGCAGATGAGACCAAGTGGTGTGGTAGTGTTGACCTGCTTGAGGGAAGGATGCTCTGCAGAGGCATCTGGATAGGCTTGTTCCATGGGCCGCATCCAATTGGATGGCACCCAGTAAGGATAAATGCTTGTGTCACAACAGCCCCATGAAGTGTTACAGACTTGGGGAAGAGTTGGCTGGAAACTTGACCAGCAGAAAAGGAGCTGAGGTTGCTGGCTGATAGCGAGCTGAATATGAGCCAGTGGTATGCTTATGAGGCCAAGAAGGCTGATGGCAGCTTGGCCTGCTTCTGAAGTAGTGTGACCAAAAGGAATAGGGAAGCGATTGCCCTTTGGTTCGCAGCACTGGTGAGACTCCACCTCAAGTACTTTGTTCCATTTTGGGCCCCTCACTAAAAGAAGTTGTTGGAATATGTTCAGAAAAGAGCAATGAAGCTGTTGAAGGAACTAGGAAACAAGACATAGAAGAAAGCTGAGGGAACTGGGATTGTTTAGTCTTGAGAAGAGGAGGCTGAGAGCAGACCTTATTGCTCTCTAAAACTACCACAAAGGAGGTTGTAGCGAGGAGGGTGTTGATCTCTTTTCTCAGGTGACGAGTGATAGGACGCAAAGAAATGGAGAGAGTCAGGAAGATACCCACCCCAAGCATTCCAACGACTGCTTCTGTTCTTGCTGCTGACCAGGAAAAAATCAGCCTGAAGCAGCAGTGAAACAGGAGGTATCTTAAGGAAAAGTATGTGGGAGTGCCAGATTAGGATGCTGAAAGCTACATCTTTGCCTACTCACAAATGTAGGCTGAGTTGCTTTTCCTACTTCATTGGCTTTTACTGATTTGCAGCTTCCACTTGACTGCTTTTATAAATTTGAATCTGTGTTAAGCATCCACATAACACAGTGAAACACTGGCATAGTCTCTCTGATAATGATATTGTAGTACTACTTCAGTGCCAAAATGAGCAAGCATTTTTAAACAGAATCACAACCCTGGTCAATCTTCTCCTGTTAATTGATACATTTCTAATTTTTCTAATTTTACTTTTCTATAAAACGTTAACTTCACTAACCAACTTGAATTAATAGCAGATGTTCTTTATCACTGCAGTGAATCAGAGCACACTGCCTGCAGAGGAAAGAAGAACAAGTAAGAGAAAAATGTAACTTCTTGGTATTTACTGGTACAGGAAATGTTGAAAACTAGGGCTAGGAAAAACATAATTTTCAACAGATATAAGAGCAGAGATAGATATACTGAGAAAATAATTTCTAAAGATTTGTACAAAATGCTGCAGAAATTCCTCTGTTTCATTCTCATTTCTTCCCACAGCTACCCTGTTAGCAGGGCTTGGTGTTTAAAGTCAAATGACCCTGAGACTGAGTACTTTTACTGGGGATTCTATGGGAGTAATCTTAGTAATCTTTTACCTATCCCATATATTTGCAATTGAATGCTGGTCCTCATGTGCTTGTATTACTGTGTCTGTAGGCCTTGTGAGAAAGAGGAATAGAAGCTGTTATATTTTTGTGGAAGAGGATACAATAGGACACCTATACAACAGAAGCAGGCATGAAAGGATCAGAATGACAAAGAATGGCAGAAGAAATGAGATCTGTAGTAATTGCTGAAAATGCTGTTAACATTCATACAGAGCACTATAGTGTGCAAGGTATACCATGGTACTGTATAGTATATATAATGTAATGTTTGAATTGTTAAAATTATCAGGGGATATTAAGTCTGAATCCCTTTAAAATTCTTTTGCCTTTGCAAAATGTATTGGATGGTCAATATTTCTGTATCGGTTTCTGGCCAGTATTTCACAGCAACTGAAGATCAACTAATACTGTGAAAATAGTCATCAATAAATTTGAACATGATTGAGAAAACCCAAAATACATGCATGACAATCTACTAAAGATAGATTTGAAATGAGATCAGAGTGGCCTGCTCAGGGCTTCACCCTCTTGAAAGTGAAAAGCCCCAAGGACAGAGACTACAGAACCCTTCTGCGTAGCCTGTGGTACTGCCTCACTGTCTTCATGGGGAAAAAATGTTTTTCCTTATATTCAGGCTGGACCTATCTTGCTGCAGTTAATACCCGTTGTCTTTTCCTTCCTGACCTCCACTGCAATGAGGAGCCTGTCTCCAGCTCCTCAATGACCTCTCCATAGACATCTGTGGCTGATGGCACGTCCTCCCAGAGCTCTCTCTACTCCAGATCCCCTGGGATCCTTAGAGGGAAAGTGTTCCAGCTCTCTCAGTGGCTTCTCATGACTTCAGTGCATATGAAGGACTAACTTTCTGCAAGACATTTTTATACTGCATTTCTTTGAAACAGAAAAATGAGGTGTTTGTTTCTGTGTCACTCACTTCTACATTGGAAAAAATGCACTTTGCCAGCATTCACTAAGATGTTCTTAAAATCCACTTCTAGTAGTTTTATTGGTAATTCAAAACTCAGTGTCAACCTCATCACTTGCTAGTATCACTCCCTATAAAACCGTATGCATCAGACATCTAGATTTTCCCACTTCTTCTCAAGACTTTTTGCAGTAGAGTTGAGAAAATGCTTTTTAACAATCCCAGCTGCACAAATAACGTGAGTGTGGTTGGCAAGAAAAAGCCAGGGCTTTGAAATCATACTTCCTTTCCTAAATGTTTTTAAAACATATGGTTTCACTCTTACAACTGTTTACAAATAAAAAAATGTACTGTAAGCTTCACTTAAAGAGTCTTCCATGCACTTCTGTGGAAGACAAACAGTTGTCCTTAGTATTTGTGTTACTGTCTCTTTTTTGTAATTTCAGTGCACTTTTTGCCCATTAATTTGGCACGATCTTCAATTACTTATGGACATATGTGGGAAATTCTTCTCCTGAATAGAAACCAGAAGTAGAATATGGTTCAACTAGACTGTACTTTTATTCACCAGTGTTTTGGTGAATAAATGACCAGGAACCAATGAAAGTGCCTGGTAATACCTCCATCAGGAGAGATCATTATTTTGTGACCAGTGCCACAACTCTCATATATTTAACTGGCTCTAAGGGGAGGATTTCTCTCCCCTCCTCAAAATTCACATCACTACCTGTGACACTACCAAGGACAACAGAGGTGTCCATGGCATTAGGTGCTATAGACAGCACTGGTTTGAAATATCTGGACTCAGTAGTGATTATATGTATTCTGATTTGTTATTACTTGAGAAGTATAGAAAGTAAAGTATTCTTCTTAATTGGAAATCAATAGAGACTTAAAACAGAAATCACAGGGAGTCCTCGTTACTAATAGTAACACACCAGAGTGAAGAGCACATGAAGGTAGAAGAACATGTGTGTTTCTGTTAAGATCCCATCTCAAATTTTTACAAATAAGTATGCTGAATAAAAATGTTTTAGAGGCTGTTAACATCACTTTTAATTTCACATCCTTTAAAGAAACCACCTGTCCCTCCTGAAGTTATAGAAGGTGTCTAGAAGTTCAAACTCTACACAGACAGTAAACATGCAAAATTTCTGTTTCATCCTGAAGTGTCTAAGTTTCTGGAAGGAACTGTTGGATCACTACAAAAATAGATGAAGTCATTTGTTTCTTCCTTATGTTAATTTTTACACCTACAGTGAAACATGTATTTCTATGGGCAACAGGTATCCGTGTATAGATTTGTTAAGATTTTAGCCTAATATTGCATATTAGGTCACACATAAAATAGCTTACAGACAGGGAAAATATTTTGCCATGATGGAAGAGCTAAAATTAAAATGTTCAAATATATATTATTTGTATTTCTGGGTTGACAGAAGGAAAAAATATCTCAAAATATACAAAGATCCAATCATGTATGTCAGAGAGCCACAGTGCTACAAAGGTAATCTTTAAATAGATTTTGTAAGCATTTACAAATGTAAACATCAGGATTTAAAAAAATAGAAATATAAGGTTGTTGATGTCTCAAAAAAAAACAAATTGTATTTATGCTTTTTAACTGGATTCCTGGGTTCTTGTTTTCTACTTTTTTTTTTTCCTACTGCTAACAAGTTCCATCCCATTAAGAGCAAAATTATGTTGGCTAGACAAAAAATACTTTTGCCTCACAATTTGCTAGCAATAGTGATAACAGGATATTTAGTACTTGCATCTTGGTGTGACAGGTCACTCTGCTAAATCAAAACTGTGTACTGTCAAATATCTTCAAGTAAGTAAACTTTGTATTATATATTAAATCCTTCATGTGTGAAATATCTGAAAGAGCCCAGTCAGAGACTATTGGACTTTAACAACTGGGTACCGCATTTTATGAAGTGATAAAGTAACTATAAGGGGAGAAAAAAATAATTTTACAGTCATAGAACTCAATAACTGCAGTCATTCTTCAAAGTAATATTTTTTACAGGTTCAATCTATTTATTTCAAGAATCAATAAAATTCAATTACAGCAAATGCTGTAAATATCTCCCTCAAATAGTTAGTACAGCTTGGGTATGGGAGTGCTATCCTGATTGCAAAGGGGAGCACAACAAATGGATGAATTTTTGAGCAGGTCAGTGACATACCACTGCATATGTACAAAAACTAAAGGTGACATCTGATGAAGAATCACAAATAGGTTAGCATTCTACATTCTTTCTGTAGCAGAAAAAAGTGAATATACATATACAGTGGTTATTCATAGGTCCTGTCACACTCATAAAAGTGCTGTGCTGCAAGTTGTCTTGCTCTGTAGGCAAACAGAAAGGCAGCCACTTTGTATGACATAGTGGCCCACAAGGTCTGCAGGAACCCACTTGTACAAGAGCCACTGCCTTTTCAAAACAGGCTTATAATTCTTGACTCTGGCCCTGGCCCTTGCTAAACACCTCCAATTGCATCTTTTGTCCAGTAAATGGTACAGGGGTGCTGTTACTTTAGAAGAGTCAGGTGGGTGTAACATCCTTTACCACCACTGCTGAAGACCTGCTCATGGGAACCACTCCCAGCTGTCACTGTCCGTCTCGTAACAAACCCTGCAGATGGAGTTCCACCTGCAGATGCATGGCTGGGTTTTTATCTTAACCATGTTGGGATTTTATCCATCTGTACCATGGGCCTCAGAATGCTTTCCCAGAGGAAGCCAACCTAAATGTGATTCGGTGACTGTAGGCGCTGGAGATGTTCCAACTGGAAATACAACCTGCGGTAAGGTGCATTTACAAATTGACCCGCTGACTTTATCTGCCTTAAGTAAAGTGTGTGCAGTTTGGGAGTTAAAGAGCATTCACCGCATTCTCTGTGCAGTGCTATTTTGGGCACCACACACAGGGAGTAAATAAAAACATGACACCTTTCCACTATCTGTGGTCACAAAAATGTATGTTGAAACCATATTGTTGACACAGTTCTTGTTTTAAATAATGCTGGTTTCAGATGCTTCTCACCACTTCACCCATTCTTCTATATTCATTTAATCTTGAGGGGACAAAACCAGCATGTTTATTCCAGTCTCTGTTGAGCCTGTGAAAACTGCCATCAGTCCAACTGACTTTGCCCACACCCACAAGACGCCAGAACTGCAGAAATTTTGCAGTGGTTGTTGAATTCTCACTATTCAGCAGTTTTGTGAGTGTCAGTGCTTATAAAATGCAGCTTTCCAAGCTTGCTTGTTTGCAGAGGGATCAGCACAACGTCTACAAACCACTGCTGACTACTTTTATCTTCATTTATGTCTCTCTTCACAGTTTTTAACTACTTTTTTTTTTTTTTTTTTTTTTTTTCTTTTAAACTCAGGCTTTGGCATCACTTGATCACTTGAATGTGAGCAGTGATTCCATATAGAATCTCAGAATCATAGAATCATTAAGGTTGGAAAAAAACCCTAGGAGCATCTAGTCTGACCATCAACCCATCACCACCATAACCACTAAACCATGTCCCTCAGTGCCACATCTACACATTTCTTGAACACCCCCAGGGATGATGACTCAACCATGTCCCTGGGCAGACTGTTCCAATGAATTACCATTCTTTTTCTGAGAAGAATTTTTTCTTAATACTCAACCAGAACCTCCCATGGCATAACAAAATGCCATCACTTCAACTCCCTATCAGTTATGTGGGAGAAGAGGCTGACCCCCACCTGACTACAACCTCCTTTCAGGCAGTTATAGAGAGCAATAAGGTCTCCCTTGAGCCTCCCCTTCTCCAGACAACAATCCCAGTTCCCTCAACCACTCCCCGTAAGACTTTTGCTCCAGATCCTTCACGGCTTCATTGCTTTTCTCTGAATACACTTCAGACCTCAGCATCTTTCTTGTTATGAGGGGTCCAAAACTGAACACAGTCCTAGAGGCGCAGCCTCACCAGAGCCAAGTACAGACCTCATGACCAAATACTCCTACACCAAATATCAATACAGAGGTGCTGGAAAGAAAGCAGTAAGATATATGCATAGCTGCTAGTAATGAGCTGGTAGGAATGTCAGTGCCTGCAAGGAGAGCAGAACAATGATTACATCGACAATATCTGACCCTGAAGCACTTTTTAAGAAGATGAGGTAATTAATAGTCTTTATGCTACCACAGCTAAATGAAACAGTCGCAGCACTGGTGATGGGCAATGTAAAGAAGGATATGCAAAGAATCTGAACAGAGGTTGTCTATGTCTAATTGATTTAGTCATATTTAGCACTGGATGAGGTGGGCGGAGAGGTAAAAATAGCCTAAATACCAAATTCCTCCCAGGTTTGTTTGCTTTACCTGTTTGCCATGTGAGATAAAAGACTAATACTGTTTACATAAAACTGAGCTTTGTCATATTCAGCTACACCGATTTTTGTCTGCTTCCTGTTTTGTCAACAAGGCAACACCAGCTGCAAGGGTGTGTGCATTAGAAAGTATGTACTGGTGTCTACCAGAAAGCTGCTTGAGGTTTTCCATGTGGCACTCCACAGAAGAGGAAGGTGAATTCAGACAAAACAGGACCCAGGCTTCTGGGCATGGTAAGTGATACAAGCCTGGGCAGCAGCCGAGGTTGGAGTGACCCTGGGGAGACAAAAGACACTGCTCAGCTTTCAAGCATAGTAATGCATATGTCTGTCATAACACCAGATTCATCCTATATTTCACCTCATAAGAAAAACACACGTTTCTGTTATTCTAGATACACAAATTCAATGCCTGCCTATAGCAGTTTGCCTCTCTCAGAGCAGTAGGTGTTTCACTGATCTATAGCTGTTCACTCCTCACAAAGTCAATTTATGTTATTAAGGAAGAGAGATTGTTTGAAGCAGTCACTCTACACAATCTGCTTAGCTACTAGTAAAAACACTGTTAGATATTCAAAACTCTTTCCTGATACCTAATATTTCTGCTTTTAGGTACATCTCAAGCTGTAAATTAGTCTGAAAGATTGACTGAAAGCCATTTTAAGGATCTTTGAAGTAAAATTTGTGTTAATGGTTTAGAGTTGTATTTCTTTACAGAAACAAGGAAATGTCTTGTCCTGTTATGTACTCCTTAACATTATTTCTTATTACCCAAAGATGCATTTAAAAACAACTGAAGCATTTCTGGTCTATTCCAACAATTAAGAATTGTTGCTGAACATCTGAGTATTGAAAAGTTGTAGAATTTAGTTTAAAAATAAAAAAGCTGATTGTATATTTTTATTTTCTGTCAAATAGGAAACAAATAATTACTCTAGCAGAGAGGAGAAATAAGCCAGTGTAAGTTCTTGCAAAATAATCAAAAAGTGCCATTTTCTTCTCCTGATTTCTTCCCACAACCTTTGTAAATATTCTGAGACTGTGTTTATATGAAGATGCAGTTTCAGAGACCTCAGTGAAACAACAGATGCCTAAACCACAGAGCTGAGGAGGAAGGAAAAAGTGGCCATCTAAGCATGTTTACTTGCAGGGACGAGGAAGTTCTAACTTGTCCCTAAGTGGTGACTCACCGGAGAAGGGCTATAAATGGGAATGGTAACTGCGCTCTAACACATCAGGGCTTCAGACTTCACAAATCCAACATAATGCAACCAAGACTTTCAGCTGTCTTCTTCTTCTTGCTGGGTCTGTCATTTTGTCTGACAGTCCCTATTCCTCTTGATGATAGCCATGAATTCACAGAGGAAGACCTCCGGTTTGCAGAGGTACAGTGTAAATTAATCTGCATGTTTTATAAATAGTTATGTAGTTACAACTGCATAGAAACCAGGCTTATGACTTCTTTTCCTTTCTTAGCGCTACCTCAGGACTCACTATGATCTCCGTCCAAATCCCACTGGCATTATGAAGAAGAGTGCCAACACAATGGCCTCTAAACTTCGAGAAATGCAAGCTTTTTTTGGATTAGAGGTGACGGGAAAATTAGATGAAGAAACATATGAGCTCATGAAGAAACCACGATGTGGCGTCCCAGATGTGGGGGAATATAACTTTTTCCCTAGAAAACTCAAATGGTCAAAAACTAATTTAACGTACAGGTAAATGCATGGCATTTTGAGTGTTCTGTCTTTCCAGGTAACTTGTCGCTTAGGTTGCTCAGTATATGAAGTTGATGAGAAAAGAGCGTGTTCAAGTTTGACAGAATTTATCTTGCAATTTAAAAGCCTTTGAGCCCCTTAGAGGGTTTAGAAAGGTCCCCTAGGCCTGTCTTACAGTCCAAGGAAGGAAATACAAATTTTCTTCCACTGCGCTTTTTCATGTAGTAGAGGTGGTGTGGTGTAAGCCAGTTACTCCTGAGCTGGTCTCCATGTAGACAGTGAGCACATCCACAGTTCCAAATGGAAGAAGGATAGGAATCACGCATCTCACCTCTGATCCTCGCAGAGCTCAGTCATTAGGTCTCTCTTGCCTCTGGTTTGGCGTATGCTCCACCTAGATCTGTCTTGGACAAATCTGTCAGAGAGAGAGTTCTCCCAAAGCATGATGGCTTCTCTTTCCTAAATACCACGGTGTCATCGATAGAGTGTTTCAGTGAGCTGCAGCCTGAGTTTCTTTAGCAGATTCCAAATATAAAATCACTGAACTCTTTCAGAGATATCAGTCCAGTAACTGGTAAAAAATATTACTGTAATGCCGGTGATTCTGTCCCACAAAATCTCTTTGGATCATGTTTTGCCTCTCCAGGAAATGAGGGTCATTAGACATTTTAAATAGCAATAAAATAGTTTTAAGTCAATTATATGGCTTAATGAAAATCTGTATTTTTCTAAATCCTCTGGTGCATGCAAAACTAATTACAGAGATCTGTTGAATCATTTTAGATGCCTCTGAATAACCACAGTGAAAATGGAAATGGTTATTTTTATTTCTTGGAGTATTATATGCAACTGTCCAGCTCTTTATGTTCAATAAGAACAGAGGGAGGAAACAAGCAAAACTTTTTAATGATGCCTATGGTCAGATAAAAGTGTATTAAGCAGTTTCTTCAATCTGCATAATTTAACCAGAGATATTATTCTGTTTGATAGAATTATGAGTTACACGTCAGATCTGAGACGTGCTGAAGTAGAGAGAGCTTTCAAAAGAGCATTCAAGGTTTGGTCTGATGTGACACCCCTTAACTTCACCAGAATACGAAGTGGTACTGCTGATATCATGATCACCTTTGGCACTAAAGGTAAGACAAAGCACGTTCTTCTGACATTATAGTTATGTTGTTGCCAATGTGATGAGATATAATTGATTTCATTGGTTTGAATGTTATTTTATAGAACATGGTGACTTTTACCCCTTTGATGGACCCTCTGGATTACTTGCTCATGCCTTCCCTCCTGGTCCAGACTATGGAGGAGATGCCCATTTTGATGATGATGAAACTTGGTCAGATGATTCTAGAGGTAAGAGGGGTTCCTGAGATTATTTCAGATGGTGATGGACAATTTCCAGCTTTTGATGTCTGTAAATGGATTGGGTTTTTTTGTTTTGTTTTGTTTTGTTTTTCTGTTTACTGTTCTTTAGGTAGTATGTTCACTGTCTGCTCACTGGAAACTGGATTTAATTGCTAATCATAAATGCAAATATAACATATGCATACCATAAATGTAAGATATATACATCTTAAGTGGAGTAATTTCTTAAAAATGCCATATTTAATGTGCTCTTTCACCTTGGCATTTCACTTATATCTCACGGACAGCTAGCCAGGAATGACCTCACTGAATCTTTTAGAAAAAGCATATACTTTGCTCAGTTTAGTTTGCTCAGAGTAGTCAGCTAATTATAACTAATTTGACAATTCTTCTTAAAACAAATATTCTAGTAGATGGAAAAAAGTCTAGAAATTATATATCATTCTTCCATTTCTCTCTCCTTCATTACCTCACATTGAATCACAGTGTTAAACTAATTGAGTAGTCCAGTGTACTTCGGTTATATGGGGAGGTATACACTTACTTCTGTTGTCATTTGTTATAGGGTATAACTTGTTTCTTGTTGCTGCTCATGAATTTGGCCATTCACTGGGACTTGAACACTCCAGAGACCCTGGAGCACTGATGTTCCCAATCTACACATATACTGGAAAATCTGGTTTTGTGCTTCCTGATGATGATGTGCAAGGGATCCAAGAGCTCTATGGTAAGTCTGTATAATATAAAATATGTATTGCCTGTGTCATTATAACCTGCTACAACACTGAACAGTTACTAAAGGCCTTCAGATGTTCAGTAGCAACACTTGTGATTGATTAAGTCCTAATCACTGAACTCTTGGCAACCAGACTAAAGGACAAAAGATGCTTAGATTTAATAGTTCAGGGGGGTTAAAAAGAAAGTAATACTGCAGAGGACTGTTGGTAGCTGTGCTGTTCCTTTGATGAAGTGGGAAAAGAGAGCACACAGAGTCCTTTTATTTTTTTACCCGAAAAGAGAAGGTAAAACAGGCAGATATAGAAGGGAGAAACAGAAATATTCAGGTTTTAATGTTTCATCATGGAAAGAATAAAATTTTAGAGTACCTTCAAAATTAGGATAAAGGAAATTAGTCCATTTAACATCTTTGCAGCTGAACTACAAAGTACTTCAGTGTATTTAGCTAAAGGAGAGAAAGAGAGAACAGACTTTCCCTGGTACAAATCATTTGCCATTCTGCTTTTAATCATTGTGACATTTGGGGACATTTCCATATCCTATTTAATATTATGAGCCATAGAATGGGAATAAAAGTTGGCAAACTTTTATCGTACTATATGGTTCCAGGTGCTGGAGACAGAGATCCCAACCCAAAACATCCCAAAACGCCAGAGAAATGTGCTGCAGATTTATCAATTGATGCCATAACAAAACTTCGTGGAGAAATGCTGGTCTTCAAGGACAGGTAAAGAGCCCGCGGTGTGATAGATGGTGGCTACTTGATAAGGTTTGAGTGAGAGAAGGCCATTTCAGTTTTTCACTGAAGGTCTGTGTAAATATAAATATTCCCAAATCAGCATAGATGTTTTTAAGAAGCTACATCACATGTGCTTTTAGGCAGGACTTGCAATGCAATTACATCCCAGACTGCCCGACAATGTAAAGTGAAGCTGATATGGCTGAAGGCTGCCACTATTTCTTCACATTTTTCATTTCACCGGGCTTTTGTCAATACACATAAATCTACTGACATTTGTTTTGATGAAGTTATACTACATTCAGAAACCTTACATTGAGTGCAATTGTTTCTATTATTCTGAATGAAAAACAAACAAACAAGCAAACAAAAAACAACAAAAAAACAGCACCCAACTTCTCTGTTATTCTCTTTTTCTGAACTAGGTTTTTCTGGCGACTGCACCCGCAGATGGTTGAAGCAGAACTTGTTTTAATTAAATCCTTTTGGCCAGAGCTTCCAAACAAAATAGATGCAGCTTATGAAAATCCAATTAAAGATCTTGTCTTCATGTTTAAAGGTGAGTTTTTTGTTTTGGTGTTGGCAGGAAAATCTACATATTCGGTCTAGTTCAGTGAGAGACAGAGAGATAATGAACATAATGTTCTATCTTCCTTGTGCAAAATACAATGAATGCAGGCTCCACCCCACGCAAACCTACGTAACTTTCAGTAAGTTAACTTTCAGTTAATCTCCTATGCCTAGGATTACTTTTAGCATGAATAGTTTAATACCCACAGAGTATGTGGCCTAAGAATCTGTTAGATATATGAAAATAAGGATTGTAGCATCTTCATTTTATCATTCTCTCATAGCTCAACCATTAGAAAAGATTATTACATGCTTTATTCCTATTTTCAGGAAAGAAGGTTTGGGCTATGAATGGCTATGACATAGTTGAAGGCTTTCCTAAAAAGATATATGAAATGGGATTCCCAAAAGAAATGAAAAGAATAGATGCAGTGGTCCATATTGATGACACTGGCAAGACTCTCTTTTTTACAGGGAATAAGTACTGGAGGTAAGCTGCAAACAGACTGGTGCTTCTTTTCAATGCCCTTTTCATAACATCAAAAGATCAGTAAATATTTCCCATTATGCTTCATATGTTGTCAGTCTATGGTTTTTGTAGGTGTAGCATTTGTCTAGAATATATCATGAAAGTGCATGCAGGATTTGTATAAATACATGAGCAGAGCTTGTAAAAACTGAAAGAGTGAAAGAAAGGAAAGAACGAATTGCCCTATCCATGAGAGTTTATAACATGGACAAGTCTTCTAAACAAAATTATCATCTTGCTTCCTAGAGTTGTTTGTGTGGCTCCTGTGGGAGCAGGACCTCTAGCTTACTCGACAGTGGCTGCTTTTCTTGGCCAGGAGTGGGGCTTGCAGCCAGGTCTCTCACATAATTAAGGAAGATGTTACCATCCCTTCCAATAATGCCTATATCAAGCAGCCTCAGGGCAAAATCATACTGCTGATAAGTTGATGTACAATCATTTCCCTATAATGGGTAGTTTGTTCTTCTGAAAATGTGACTACTGGTTTTGTGATTACTGAGTGTGTTCTGGTGTAATGGTGCCCTGCTTATTGCCTTGAATTTTAATATTGCACTAAGCATAAGGGATCTAATGGCTGCTGGCTTCTCTTGGTGTGGATAACTTCAAAGCATGCAAGGGAACAGACCAGGCTAAGTTCTCTGAATCTGTGTTTTCTTTTTTGCTTAATGTAGTTATGATGAAGAGACAGAGGTTATGGACACAGGCTACCCCAAGTTCATAGAAGATGAATTTGCAGGAATTGGTGATAGAGTGGATGCAGTTTACCATAGAAATGGTAGGTAACCTGACAATGAAGTTTTATTACAATTAGATGTAGCTGAAACTTGACATTAATGTCCTGTAGGATATTCTGTCTTTTGTAATTCTGACATTTTTGACACCAACACTTCTGTTCTTGCCTAGATCATGTTTCTGGTCTCAATTATTCTCTGACAACTATACTATAATAAATTATGGAGATTATTTCTTCAGAGTCAGTGTAGACTTCCTTCCTTGCTCAGAGAACCCAGAGTGATGTGTTTTTTATATAGAAGTATTATAACGTGGCTATTCCTTGAAATTTAGACAATTTGTATCCAATTTTTCCAGGAGTTTCCAAGTCAGAGACTTAAATATTTATGAGCAAATCCTCATTTCTCCCAAGCAAGCTCCCCATAATAATGAAATGCAGAACTTTACAGCAGGATATTGTTTATTTTAAAGTAATGATCTAAGTCTAACAAAGGACTTTCAAAAATTTAGGCTCAGCATTTTGAAGACTAAAATAGCGCATTTAAGTTTTACAAAGAAATGAAAACAATCTACATGATTTTTATTTGAAAGTTAGTTTTAATGTAATAGTTTTCACTTCTAATTCATTTTAACTTTCTTTTTCCTTAGGTTACCTCTACTTCTTCAATGGACCGTTGCAGTTTGAATACAGCATCTGGAGCAAAAGAATTGTTCGCATCCTGCATACTAACTCCTTATTTTGGTGCTAAGTATAGATGAATGCCATGTTACAAACTGCAGAGCAGCTTTTAGTACATGGAAATAATAATTTGGGCATACAAGTTTATTAGAGGAAAGCAGAGTTCTGTGAACAAGCACTGACTACCTACAACAAAACATTTACTCATATACTGTATATATGGAACTATACAGATGTACGTCAGTCTGGAACTGCATTAAATTAATAGGAAAACAGGAAGGAAATGATACTCATTTTAAGGGGCATTACACCATTTAAAGTTTGCCTAGCATTAAAGTGAGGAGATGGGTCCATTCTTCGTGATCATAAGCATGACTAAGTCCCAGCAATCTAGCGTCTTAGAACTGTGTAGTATTTCTGAAGAAATAGAGCTGATACTCGCTGAAGTGTTTTATTTTAAAACTAATCCTTCCATTCTTTGCAAAATTGTTTCTAACGTACTGGGGGTCCAGACCTGTAAGGAACAAGTCAGGACTGCATGGCATTTCCCTGAGCAGGATAACACCAGACTGCAACACTGAAGTTAGGGAACCCAAAGTTATTTAAATGTATCCCCGTCTGAACGGGAATGTCTCCCTAGAAGGAGATGTCCATGTTATATGTGAAAGAAGCTGAATGCATAGAGGCAGCGAAGCAGCATCTGAATGCAGACAGAAAAGCGGGAGAAAGGAACAGTATTCCTTCAGAAATCACCCGTTTCTATGATGCTGGGGAAGCCAGAAAGCAGCAATACCAAGGGAATCACACAGGTTGAAGCCTTTCATGAAACTGCATCTGGTAACACCGACCGTGTTTCCAGCTGCTGTGAAGTGATTCAAGAGACATTCATAGAGGTTATGCCTATCTGTACTGGCAGAGAACTCAAATATTCAAACCAAAATATTCAAAATAATACCATTTGATGTTTTTCACCCTTTCAGTATTCATAGCAACTGTTTTGGTACTGTATAAATTCTGGGGGCTTTTTTTGTGTTTTTTGTTGCTGTTTGTCTGTTTTGTTTTGGTTTTCAATACTGAAAATGATGTGGGACTGTGATTAATTCTCAGTTAAAGAAAGTAGTATTAAATAAACTGGAGGAAGGAAATGACACTGTGAAATTATTTCAATTAAGATATCCTACACTATATGTCATAAAAGCAAGACAGAACTATGGAATGAAAAAATTGAGAAACCTATCCTGGGCATTTTATTCATCAATATTTTCACCTCAAGTAAAATTCTAGTACATTCTTATCTTGAGGGTTTTTTTTTTTTAAGTTTGGTGGTTTTTTTTTTTACATAATTGATTTTATAGAAAAGATGGGAAGAGAGAAAATACAAAATAACCAACAACCCCAAGCCAAACTCATGAAGTTCAACAAGGCCAAATGCAAGGTCTCGCAGCTGGGTAGGGGTAATACCCAGCACAGTTACAGGTTGGGCAAAGAATGGTGTGAAAGCAGCCCTGAGGAGAAGGATTTGGGTGTGTCAGTTGATGAAAGATTCAACATGAGCTGGCAATGTGCGCTTGCAGCCCAGAAAGCCAACTGTATCCTGGGTTGCATCAAGAGAAGCGTGACCAGCAGGGTGAGGGAGGTGATTCTGCCCCTCTGCTCTCGTGTGACCCTAACTGGAGTACTGTGTACAGTTCCAGGGACCATAACACAAGAAGGACATGGAGTTGTGGGAGCAGGTCCAGAAGAGGACCACAAAGATGATCAGAGGGCTGGAGCACCTCCCATATGAGGATAGGCTGAGATTTGGGATCCTTCATCCTGCAGAAGAGAAGGCTCCTGAGGGACCTTATAGCAGCCTTCCAGTACCTGAAGGGGGCCTACAGGAAAGCTGGGGAGGGATTTTCTGTAAGGGCAGGTAGCGACAGGATGAGACAAAATGGCTTTACATTGGAAGAAGATAGATTTAGACTAGATATTAGGAAGAAATACTTTACTGGGAGAGTGGTGAGACACTGGAACAGGTTGCCCAGAATGGTTACGGGTATCCTGGAAGCATAAGGCCAGGCTGGAT
>PPHD01006015.1:0-15527 GCA_002909625.1 Bambusicola thoracicus
AAAAGAGGGAAAAAAAGAGGTAAGTTTGCTGAAAAGTTTTATTCTTCCAAAAGCAACAACACCCAGAAAAATGTGATGTAGAAATATGTCTGATCATTACTGCTGATACTCATGTTCTCTAGCAGATTTTCTCCAGCGTATTCTGTCCCAGTGGAAGTGTTTCTATTGCTTATTAACGATCTACACACATGGGCAACTGATTAGAACTTAAGGAGCAAATAATTACCTGACAGAGCTGGCATCTGAATACAAGAGATGAGAATCAAATTTGTTGCGAGGCTGTATGGCCCCGCTGAAATCAGTGAGAAATAATACCTTACTCAGGATAAAAAGAATTGTGTGTCATTTACACTAGCCTCTGCGTAAGTAAGATGGCATCAGTGAAGTTGCTTATTGGAGCCTTTGAGAACAGAAAACCAGTAAGTTCATCTGGGAGTAATAATGCAATAGCGATTATTTGCTTGAACAAACCAATTGATCACTGCAATAGATTCCCACTTCTAAAGCAGAACTGGGAAATTTTGCATTCTCAATGGTCAGTGGCCATGAACCTATTCCAGGACATCCTTCTGGGTTTGATCTCATTTTGTGCCATGCAAAAGTTAAACAAAATCAATGCTTCATACTAATAACATCTCACTACTTAGAGAACAGCAATTCTGTAAGTTATGTAAATTTATTTACTGCTTTCACTGATCTTACAGGAATTAAAGTAGTATGTATTTGGATATCTCTGATCAGCTAATAGGTAATTAATACAGCCTTCTAGAAAAGAGCTTTTGTTTTCAAAACCAGTATTCAGCTGAAGCACTACAATGGCAAAATAAATCACTAACAGGATTAAGTTTAATTAGAAAAAATCTGAACATTATTGTAGCATGTACCTCAGTGTACATCTTTAGAAGAAAACATAATTTCTAAGAAAGGTGCCTTATTAAAAGAATTTCACAGTTATGGAAAAAAATGGATTATATTTTCCTTTTTATATTCTAGGCATTGTGTCTTTGAAACATTTTATAACACAGGGATTTAGAAATAGTGCAGTTGATAAGTAGATAAATGGGACAAGGAAAACTTGTACGGTGGCTGAAACAACAGAAGCCATTTCATAAGACGCATATGGTAAAAATACATAGGGCTTTTTCCTGGGCATACTCAAAGTGGTGCATAACTTCAGCTTGTGTACAAAGTAGTGATGGGGTCTTTCATGTGCTCATGCAGACACCCTGCATTCTTTTAGAAATGCAGCAATACAAAAAGCAATACAAAATCCATTCCTGCACTTTGGTATTTGCCTATTCAGTTGGAACTCAACAAGCCCTGAAGACTCAGTCAGAGAATGTCAGAGAAAACTTCAAGGTAAGCTTGCCTTATTACTGAACAACAGTGAAACTCCAGCTGCCTAATGGTATGATGGTATGTGTGTTTTCTGTTTGTTTGTTTGTTTGTTTGTTTTTGCAGTTTTTTTTTTGCCTAGGCATTTATTACTTAACAGGATATGACATAAGTCACAGAAATCCCCAGGAAGTTAATTGTAGATGAAGCTCTTTGCCATTGTATCTTAGATATTTCTGTGTGCTAAAAGAACATCATAGCTATGCTTCACACAGGAGTTAGATCACATTTTAGGGTTTTGAGCGCTAGGGTAAACTGCAAAGCCACAAGACAGGTAGTGCTGAACCAATGCACAGTCTCTCTGTTCTTTTTAATTTATTCCAAATACTTTTGAAGTGGGATATTCTTCCTTTAGACTTTTAGGTAACTTAAGCATGGTCAGTTCTCTCAGCTAGTGTATGAAACACCATGTAAGTGCTTTTGCTAATGGCATAGAACTATGAGCACGTTTTCGTATCTAAGGTAGGGCAATTAGTAGCACACAGGTTTGGCATTAATGATTGTGGAAAAACAGCCTCACCTAACTCATCTTAGTTCAATTTTCCTTAGATATTTGCCTTATCACCTGTACAAGAGGATACAAGCAAATTAGTAGTGAACACTTCACAACATAATTAACTTTAATGTACACTTTGTTAATTAAATTTAAGTAACAAAGACGAGATTTTTAAAAGAGGTTCTTCTGAAGTACTAATATGAAATGAGAGTTGCTCCAAAAGTAATGTCTCCTGTTTTATTATGCTGGCATATGATGTCAGAGGCAGATGTTGGTGGTATGCTGTTAGAGACTGAACCTTCTAATCAGTACTCCACTATATTTTGGTGCCATGGAGCAAACGGTAGGAGAGGGGCAATGTGACAAAACAGTATCTGACATGGAAGTGCATATGGACCAAAGGTGTGGAATTGAATTCCTCCATGCATAAAAGATGGCACCCACTGACATCCATCAACGCTTTCTGAACAACTTTGGAGACCAAACTGTGGATTGAACACAGTGAGATGGTGCGTGGTGTGTTTCAGCAGTAGAAACAGCAACATGAAAGACAAGCCATGTTCCAGATGGCCGTGCACATTTTTATGATCATGGTGTGCAGGCTTTTGCTCATTGATGGAGAAAATACACAGTTAATGATGGTGTCTACATTGAAAAATAGTATTCTGAGATCAGATTTTGCTCTATCAAATAGTGTTATTGTGCTGTTTGTATCTCTTGTCATTTCCATGGAAATAACTATGAAACATCACTTTCAGAACAACTTATGTAGTTTGCTCTATGAGAACACTGTTCGGATTTTCCGCCAGCTATGGTAATCATTTTCCCACAAAAAGCATGTGTTGAAAGCACCTTATCATTACACCATAGCATATAAAGTGAGATTATTTGTACCCAAATTCCATTAGTTTTGAAGACATCTTATGATTTAATTCTGAAATATTTTAAAACTTGGATTTCCATATCAGGTACCTCTATCTGAAATACCTGCTGAAAAAGTGCTTTGTCTACAAGCCTTCTGCACAACCTCTTCTTTTGAGGAAAAATGTAGATGAGAATCTGAGTTTTGGCTGTATACCCCCTATCTTTTCTTATCAGCCCATACACTGCATCTTTGCAATGAAACATCTGCCCAGGCCTTACCCAAGTTAGAGACCTCTGTGTACTGGTATTTATAGCAATCTTTAATAACTGCCAATAAAGAGTCACTCTTCATTTGGTGTCTTAACATCCAGAAATATATAGAATGATGTAAAAGGAAGATTTATCCAATAATAATACTAATAATCACAAATCCCTGTGGAAATATTACATAAAAAATCATCCTTCTCTGCTTCCTTTTTGTTGTTTTGTTGTTGTTGTTGTTGTTTTTGTTGTTGTTGTTCATTTGGGTCTAGGAAATGATGTACAAAATTAAACTCTATAACCACAAACTCTATAACCACAACTAACTACCCATTTCCCAGTTTCTGTGCAGACCTTTCTCTCTCTTACTGTGGGACACTTCTCTCTTCTACTGGGGGACCCTTCTTTCATCCTTCAGAAGTGCTTAGGAAAACTTCAGATACCTAAACTCTAAAGCCAGATATGCCTAAATTTATGTCTATCTGCATGGGTATATAATTCTCATTCACTGTCAGACACCTGAAAACACATCTGACCCTCACAGGTGGTGAATACTAAATAAATGCAAGCCAAAGTGACTTCATACCAGGTTATACACTGAGTAGCCTAAATTAGTGCTTTTTTCAACCATTCACATTTGACATCTTTGTCCTTAACTGATAGTTTCTTCTGTATATATCCCATGCTAAAAATATCAGCAAGAATAGGTTTTCTCATGACTTTCCCTCTACTAAATTTTCTCCTCAACTAGTTTACCATGTTTTCCTGTTGTCCTGTTTCTTTCCCACTCTCACTTATCAGTTTCCAAACTGAAACACGTAGCTGAAAATATCAAAAGCAGATTATCCCTCATTTGAAGTGTTTATGATTCCCCAAACCAAAACCATTTTCTTTATGGCTTGTACTAATGGTTAAGCCACATAGAAAAAATCCAATTTACTGGACATTTTTGTGTCTTCCTTCCTGCATCTCTGGCTGCCTAGATTGGATATCAACTCTGGCTACATCAGTGTTTGTGCAATTAATCATCTCAAAGCAATCTCCGCTGCACTGCTGTAACCAACATCAAATATTTTTAATTGTCCATTTTTCTATCGTGTAACTTCATCCACAGATTGGCTCTGCCCTGCACTTACCTCCCACAGAGAAATCTCTCTTAGCAGCAAATTGGCCACCTCACACATTCCGAACTTTCAGCAGGACTATAGATTTTTTAATTAGTGTGAGCTGAGAGCTGTGCTGACTGGAATAAGCTGGACAAGACACCAAGTTTTCAGGTGAAAGAAAGACTTCCCACTCAAAACTGTGTGTGGTATATTGTATAGAGAGAACTATTCTGTTCTTCTGGTTCTACCACTGCCTTTGGACCTCTGAAATCCCACAGATAACCCATTTTAGACCACATCCAGGCCTCAGTCTTCTCCTGAGCTGTCCATGCCTCATAGCATTACACAGAGATCTATTTAGCTTAGTTATTATACACAACATTGTCTTCATTTCAAAAGCATCAGGGAAATAGGTCTCAGCCATGGCTGAAAGAGTGGCAGCCAAAGAGAAAGGAGACTATCCTGGGACCAAAACAGAACAGTAGGTGTGGGGAAATGCCAGAGGTAAATGAACATGCAGTGAGGAAAGAAAAGTGAAAAGCACGTGTTTTTCTTCCGTTTGTTAACCTGTAGAAAAGTCAAAGAGTTACCTTGACCATCTGCGATTTACTGAAGTGCTCAGGTCCACTGCAGGCGCGTTCTGCAGGGACCAGGGAAAGCAGAATACAGAGGGCCTGAGCTGCCTGACAGCAGTGGTGAGCACACCTCTGGGAGATCATCCAGGTAGAACTCAACCTCGAGACAGAGCTCTGGGAGAAGATGGGAAGGCCGAGGAGGATCAGGGAGTCATAGGAGGCCAATGGATGGAATTGTGCTCTACTATCACAGAGACAGGTGTATCAGTCAGCAACTGCACAGGTTACAAAGGAACTTCTTTCCTGTTATCACCAGGCAGAAGGGGGGGACTTAGGAGACAGGGGAATGGAAGAAGATTTCTGCTTGAGGCAGCAGCAAAATCCTTTCCTTGCATACCCCAACCTACAAGGTACCCTTATAAAATAAGTATGAGGCTCTGAACTTGATGGACAGGTAAAAGATGAGGTGGACCAAGCTCCACCCAGGTTGGCTGGGTCACTTAGGGCAAGTCAGCATATCTGCCCTATCATGATCATGTCAGTCAAGAAAAGAAGACAGGCTGCTATCATAGGTCACTCTCTTCTGAGAATAACAGAGGGTCTGGTATACTGACTGTCTAGGTTTAGGAAAGTTTGCTGCCTCTCTGGGACCCAGGTAGAAGATATTAGGAAACTCACTACTTCTGTATGGCTGGATTATTATTTATTGTAGTTTTGTCATGCTGGTGGCAAGGGAGGTAGCAAAAAGAAGTCCAGTGGCAATCAGAAAAGACTTTGTGGTATTTGGGTAATTGACAGAAGGATCAAGGATGCAGGTAGTGTTATTGTCTATCTTAGTAGCAGGGAACAAGATTGAAAGGACCAAGAAGACCAGCTGATTAATGCATGGTTCTGAGGATGGTGCCTCCAGCAGAATTTTGGGTTTTAGATCATGGGATTCTCTAAGCAACACCAGGCACGTTGGCACCTGTTGGGATGCACCTTTCTTACACAGGAAAAGGATTTTGCACAGGAGTTAATGAGGCTGATCAGTATAGTTTTAAGTTAGATGCAAAGAGGGAAATGAACAAAACCAGTTTTTCCAGTGATAAGTGATCATATGGCACATTGGTATTTAAGGGATGGTTTAATGGGGTTACATCAGGCTGATGGCCAATCACCAGAACCGTTCCCCAGGACTTCATTCTAGGCCCAGTTCTTTTCATCAAAGTCCTGGATACGGGGCTTACTTGTATACTAAGTTAGTTTGTGGATGATGCTATATTAGGAGAATTTATTTACTCCCTTGAGGGTAGAGAGGCCTTGTAGAGAGATTTGGACTAATTAGAGGGCTGAGCAATCACCAGCCACATAAAGTTTAACAAAAGTAAATGCCAGATTCTGCAGACTAGGTGATAAGAAGCTTAAGAACAGCCCCAGGGAAAGAGGTATGGGGGCTCTGGTTGAACATGAATCACTAGTGTACCCTGACTGCCCAAAGGGCCAATTGTACCTTTGGATTCATCAGGCCCAATAATTCTAAATGGTTGAGGGAAGGGATTATTCTTCTCTTGTGCAACCTCACCTTGATTACGTAGGTGTAGCAGTCTTAGGAGTCATGATATAAGGAGGTCAAACTATTAGAGAGGACCCAAAGGAGATCTGTGAAGATGATGAAGAGTCTAACCGGCAAGGTATATGAGGATTGAGGTCCCTTTGTTCGTGCAGTCCAAAGCAGAAGAGGCTGAAGGGAAGCTTCATGGCAGCCTACAGCTCCTCAAGAGGAGACTGATGCGGCAGTGCTGACTTCTGCTCTCTGGTGGCAGCAACAGTACCTTTGGCAATAGAAGCAGTTTAGTACTGAAGTATTGAGATTCATCTTCTGGTCTAGATTTGGCAATGATGAAACTTTTCCTGACGTTAATAAGTAATTAATTTAATGCTCTCACTTTTAGGGAATAGATCTATAATGTAGAAACAAACAAACAAACAAACAAAAGCTGATGACAGTGAGATTATATGGGTCTCTCACTTTTTAAATATTATATATTATGTATCTACAATATGTCATTCTCTCAAATAACCTAAGACATAGTAGACAGTATGCTGAAACTGAGTTTCCTAAGTGATACTGTCTACTTTAAGATGACTCTGCACATTTCCTTGCTTTGCTTAGTTATCAATATTCAGATAATTATTTTTATACATCAGACAAATAAAATAATATTTATATCAAATATATCAGACATATCAAATAATATTTATACCATAAGAAGTATGTGTGAATTGAATTCTAGTTTGCATTTTTTACATCTACTTCAATCTCAGAGAAGGAAGAAATTTGTATCAGTAGGAACATATGACATATATGTGAATGTTTGAGTTTATTTTGAATTAAATTTAAATGTTTAAAGATTATATACCTCTTAAAATATTTTTAAAAACATCTATATCATAGCTTATTAATATTATTTAAAAAATGCAAAATAAAGAAAACATCTGTATATAAATTATATTATGCTACCATGAACCACAGTAGAAGTCTTAGGTGTGAAAATATAAACTGAAGATATGTTAATGTCTTTTAAATTGTACTATTATTTCTAGCACCATTTCATTTAGCATTTTAATCTGATATAGTTTAGATGTATGTGCATGAGACAAATGAGATGCATATATTGTTCCAGGATTGGAGGTGCGGGAATGCCTAGATATGCCTCTAAGTGTACGTCTGTAAACACAGGTGATTGTATTGTATTTCAGAGAATTCAGACCAACAGAAAAGAACTGGCACATAAGTGACAATAAACCAGCCTGTAATCACTCTACTCTCTCAGCTGGGTGTTAGGGATAACTTGGCCTGAGACAGGAAGTGCACACAAATTGAAAAAATGTGAGAGTCCTGGATGGGAGAGTTAAATGCCATGTGTAGAAGCAAATAAGAGAGGAGAAAGGGAGAGAGCTGCAGTAATAGTGCCAAGAGCACAAGGTCCGTAGGACACAGATTAGCCCTGTCACACTGACAGAGAAATAAAAGTTCCAAAACTACATGTTTCAGAATCAAACTTTCTATTCTCATCTCTCAAGGTCGAGGAAAACTTGGGCATAGCCTGCTGCTGTGACTCACCACACCCATGCCATGTGGGGAGCAAGGGAAACTGCTAATGTAGATTCCAGATTATGAGCCATCACATCCAGGGAGCAAAGCAAAGGAGACATCTTTGATGTCAGGTGCCTTCCGTGATCTATGAATACCAAAGAGCTTCAATGCACTGGCATTTTCCTCTCTATTCTTGCAGTACTACCACAGAAGTTGGGAGTAAATCCAGAAATCTGTCTTTATCTTAAATGCACCTCCCTGCCCACATGTAGCCTCTTAGTAATCCTATTATCCAATCACAGAGGATTGTTTGTAAATGATTGACAACTGAAAAACACTTAGCTCTCTTTCAGAAACAATGAATTCTGTATTTATAGGGAAGTATGGTTCTGTAGCCTTTTCACACACACCTCACTGTATCATGGCTGGTCCTGACACACAGGGAGCAGTAGTGTCCAAAGGCTGAAGCAAGGGACAGTTTATTTATTTTCACTTTAATTGAAAAGTTAGAAATTAACAACCAGTAACAGTCACTTCACACTACACCTATAGCTAGTCACTGCATGACAGGGGGAACAGACAATATAAATCAGTGTTTCCTCTAAAGGTCTTGGTCATTAACATCATATTTCAAGGACAGCATTGCAGTTGTCTTATTAGTTATGTGTGCTTGTCCATCTCCCTGGACAGTGTAAGCTAATCTCACCCTGATAAATATTTGAACTCTGATTCTTCACAGGTGGGGAAGGAACTTCAAAGCCACTCTCTTACCAAACTTCCAGGTACAGTAATCTCTACATAGATAGTGGTTTCAAGCTTGTAGAGACTTTCTAGTTAAGATTTCTATTGTGTGAAAATATGACCCATTTCCTATCCAGTGCCACTCTTCATCATCCTGTCTCCTCTGCATATGTTTAGTTTAACCCTGACTGTTTCTTTTCTTGCTCCCATGTAATTCTGCTTCTGTTTTGCTGCTGAAGTGCACAACACTCTCTCTTTTGTGTTGTATATTGCACAGTCCTTTAAACAATCCTCCACGTCATAACATGGGCTCTACCAATCACATTATATTTCATGGCTGCTATCAGTGATTTTCTGCAATACCTGAAGCCTGTCAAACACCATATTGGGTATGTTACCTTTCTACTATCATAGCTGTGTTCTCTCTTGTCTCCGGACTCTGCATCTGGACTTTCTCACTTACTCTTTACTATGGGCTGCCCCCATGTACTCAGACAAGAATTTCTTTGTATACAATATTAATTTTCTCCAAGCTTTTCCTTAGTATTTCCTTAATCTTCAACCTGTGTTGTCCCTATTCTGACCTACTGATGGGTGTCATCATTCCATGATAATGCTGATCTCTTACTTCATAAAATTCACTTAGCAGAAACGGATATTTAACACTCAATTCTCAGCTAGTCTCCCTTGGCCTAGCAACACCAATACTGATGAAGTGCCACCAGGATGACACCAGCTTCAGGAGGCTACTCTGCTTCTAGACTTCTACATCATCATCATCATCATCAACATCATCAACAACAACAACAACAAAGTTGTTGAGAAGGCATCTTCACATCTAAGACACAGCTTTTCAGAGTTGCACAGCTTTGTTCATGTGTTCATTGACCACTGTCAGTTCTTAAATCTCTTACGGGTGTTAAAGTATGTCATGAAAAGGAAGCCCCATCTCTCTCTTTGAATTCAGTAGCAGTTATACAGAAATCTGAAAGCAGAATGTGACCTTCATGAGCGTGGGCAATAATTGATACATTCAGTGGTACAAAGATATAGAAACCAACCCATTTGATGCATCTGGCACAAGTATGTTTGTGGGTGGCCATTTACAAACACTGAAGTGTATTTATCTACAAAAGAAACTTCCAGGTTTTAGCGAAATCAGAAAAGATTGGAAAAGAAGGGTTTTTTGTTTCCCATAAACACATCTGTCTGCTCGTCTATATACACTTACGCAGAAATTTCCAGTCACTCAAGTCTCCAGGGTGTTTGAAAATGTCTGAAGTGTCTTTAAAGAGCAGATTAGCATGTATCCTAAAAGTTAGACTGTAATACTATTTAACTGCTCTATTTTTCCATTATGGGCCTGTCAGCAGGAATATGTTGCCCTATAGTACATGACAAGTGAAAATGCTGGTAACATTGTTTTTCATAGACAGAAAAAATACCACAGAAGCAATTTCTTAGCTAAAATGTCACCTGTTAGATGTATAGGGCTCACTACATTTTGTTGCCCTGGTAACGAATGGTGTAAAATGACTCCTTTGCAAAGCTCCATCAGAATGATTGCATCCTGTTTTTTTCCATCATTTTACAAGAGGCTGTTTTCATTCTCCCTTCCTGACCATATTAAGTGTAAAGAGATTGAATTACTGTGCTGTACCCTCTCCATCCGATGTGGATTTAAGAGTTGATATTGATGTACTGAGAACGGCGTTCTTCTTCAAGAAAAAAAGCTACAAATTATAATGAATTTGACTTTTATGTATCGACCGCTCAAGGAGTGAAGTAGTGTCTCTGCACCCAGGGGATAGACACGGCATGATCAGCATTTTTCACTCGAACGAATCCAATTGATAAAGCAATATACTCAGTGTCACTTTGCTTGATCTCCAGGTTTAACAATAGTCATGCTAAAAGTAGATACATTACTCCATAAATTTTCCTCATAAAAAATGTGCTAGCCACTGCTTTATACAGCTGCACTCTTTCCAACTTTCCACTGAGCAGGGCAGAAAATGATGAACAGAAATATTGCACCAAGAGCATGCAAGTGTGGGCATGTGGCCAATAAGTACTGGAAATACGTACTTACAGCTAGAAAACCAAATACAGGACCTTTAGATGGGTATCTCTTCCTTTAATGCATGTGCACTGTGAGACCAAATACCACCATTTGCACACTACTGCTTGAAGACAGCATTTCTGGACAGCTGCAGAATCAAGCAAAGAGTTATTACATGAGTATTAAGCGTACGCAGGAACATTTTCAACATTTTCTAACAGTATGACAGCCTTAGACCAGTAATAAATCTTCTTGATTGAACAAACAATGACTGTGTGAGTCACTAAGACACAAATGCAATATTACAGGATCACAGAACCATAAGGGTTGGAAGGGAACTCCAGAAATCATGTAGTCCCACCCCCTCTACTAAAGCAGGCTCCCTAGAGCAGGTTGCACAGGAAGGTGCCCTAGCAGGTCTTGCGTATCTCAGAGAAGGAGACTCTACAACACCTCTGGACAACCTGTACCAGTGCTCTGGAACTCTCAAAGTGAAAAAGTTTTTCCTCATATTCAGATGGAACTTTCTGTGCTCCTGTTTGTGTCCATTGCCCTTTGTCCTGTCACTGGGCACCACTGAAAAGAGGTGGCTGCGTGCACTTGATAACCATCCTTTAGACTTTTATAAGCATTGATAGGATCTCCTCTCTTCTCCAGACTGAACAGCCTTCCCTCAGATGGAAGATGCTCCAAACCATTTATCATCTCTGTAGCCCTTCACTGGGCTCTCTCTCAAACATCCTTGTCTTTCTTGAACTGAGGAGCCCAGAAGTGGACAAATCATTCTAGATGTGGTCTCACCAGTGCAAAGTAGAGCGGCAGGACCACCTTCCTCGACCTGCTGCCACACTCTTTTTAATGTGCCCCAGGATACCACTGGCCTTCTTGGCCATAAGGGCACACTCTGACTCATGGTCAACCTGTGGTCCATCAGAACACCCAGGTCTTTCTCTGACAAAGCTCCTCTCCAGCAGGTCAACCCCAATCTGTACCAATGCATGCCATTATTCCCCCCCAGGTGCAGGATTCTACACTTGCCCCTACCACACATTTATTACTTAAAGTGAATATGTTATTCATGCAACTTGCAAAGGACTATGGCACAATGAAGATTATTAGCAATGTAACACTTTTATAGTCAATTGAAACCCATGGAACATCAGAATTAAAATTTTAGTGTCTAAACTTTTTGTATTTTTTTTTTCCCTGTAAAGTGACCAGTGCCTAGAAATCAACAACAACAAATACTCTTTAATCCTGGTATGTAACTGATTTTTTTAAATTGAGTTTGTTGTCTATGTAAGTAACATTTCAGTTAGAACTACAATCCAGAAAAAGAGGAAGGGTAAGAAGGTGAATATTTAGTGAGCATGTGAAAGTTATCTATGACATTAAAATAATAGGAAATTGAGGAGATCTATATTCAGCTGGTTTACTGTGTTCATTTGGGACTCAATCCTGCAGAGAAATTACTCAAAAGATTTCCTTCCTATTTCTTCTTTCAGAAGTTTCAAAGTGCACTTCCTATTTCCTAGTAAATAGGAAAGGAATACAAGACTTGATTCCAATCAATTTTCACCTAAGTTAAAGACAGAATTTTAATCACTTATTACTGTTACACACCTTGAGTTCTGTAATCAGTGAAGTCTCCTATTCACAGCCATGTATAATATTATTTAGGCATCAAAACTCACAGTGGAGAGAAAAACAATCTTAGAGCTGTTCTGCGGCTCGCCAGTACTCTATTGCTCTGGATCAGCTCCAGCTCCCATATTTCTTGCAGTTGCTACTTATGATAGCCACTGTGGTCATCTAACTACTGCAGTGCCAGTGGAGGTGGAGTGCACTTATATAGAGAGGACAGAGAGCTGACTGTGCTGGGTTCTCGAATTTAAGAGTTTTCTAAATAAGATTTTCGATGATTATCCCATGGGGTTTTTAGATCTTCTTTGTGCCCCTACAGCATCTGTAAATCTGGGGTCAGATTGCTAGACTTCATTTGGTTACATTTTCTTCCTTGTTCTTAACTGCTTGACATCTTTTGTCACATCTATTACATACCTAAGAACTGGTTCATACACAGTACATTTTGACATAACTCAGTTGTATTTGACAAGCAACATTAGCCCAGAAAAGTCTCTTCTCAAAAAATGTTTGTTGTTTGCAAAACTTACTTTGATTCTCATAGGCCACTGCTGCTTCTTTTCCCCTCTCCACCCAGAACTGTGTGTCTACCTTGAGAAATTGAGTTTTTGGGCCAAGTTTAGCAGTCAGACCCACACAGAGACTGCAATTCTGAATCTTTTGCCTGCCAATAGACTTGCTTTTTATCAAAGGGTAATAAGCAAGAAGTTTGTCAGATTCTTAAGATGCCTAGGAAATTCCACTTGAAGGACAGATTAAGATTCCCTTATGCGTAGTAAAATAAGAACAACAACAACAACAATAATAATTCCTAGGAACTAACAAAATGATGTCTGGGTTACGAACAGCTGATGCGGTGTTCATCTTCGTCGTGTGTGTTGCTCTCCTCAGAAGTTGCATTTGGTTTAAGTACTGCCATTTAAACTTTATTTATTTATTTATTTATTTACTCTGCTGTAATGATGGCCTAGATGACAATCTTCTCTCTTTGAGGGAGCTGGTATAAGAGCTTTTTCATTTTGTGCTCAATCACTGAAACCATCCCCATCCATATTTTAGGGAAGTTGAAGGCTGCCACGCATTACTGCCCTGTAAAAATATTTCCTTTGCAGGATTATGGCACCAGGAGGAACTGACAAGCATGGAGAGTCCTTTCTGGAACGTGTCACACTCTGTGGGCTCAGGCAGTCAGCTGAGAAATTTCAGGGTGGCCAGGAGTGAGGGAGGTAGGGCACATATCAGGGAAAAAAATGCTGTGAACGGTTGGAGAAGCATAAAGAGCAGAGGCATGGTGACAAATAAAAACCTGGCCTAATCTCCCTCACCTTTGAGATGTTGCTGCTTGTTGCTCTCCTGGCTGAAAGAAGCTTCATCCCTGCTTTCATGGCCCTATTATGAAGGCAGTGATTTATGTTTTGGATTCATGAACGCACTAGGCTTGTACCAAATTGTACTGCTGCTTTCTTCAGAAGCAAAAAGGCTGACAGCCTCCTTTGTGCAGCTCTAAGTTAGATTTTTATTTATCATTTTTCCTGGACTAGCTGGAGAGAATGAGGCGGGCAGAAGGATAGAGGGAGAAAGACTTTTTTTTTCCTCTAGGGTAATTGGACCACCTGCCTGCAATCATCTCTGACCTTTGGATAAATAGAGGACTCCACTTTGCTGTGCTTGTGCAGTCCTCCTGTATTCATGAACATAAGTAAGATTCACTTAAAAAAAGGGAAATCTCTCTGTTAGGATAATTAAATAGTGACTAGGAGCCCTACCATAACAAAACTCCTCAATGGAAAATGAACTTTGCCTCCTTTTTGCCTGCCAAGGGGGAGGGAACAAGTGAATGTGGATAAGTATTCATCATACAAACACATTGACAAATGTAATCTTTCTTCGCCTCTATTCACTGTGATCTTTCACAGTGAGGCAGTACAATTGTCTTCCTGAAACCTCAATATCCCTCTCTTCCACCCTTTTTTCCCCTGGAAGGTCATTCTAAAATCTCTTTTGATGGGTTCAGCAGATCTCATCATAAATCATCCTGCACACACACACACACACACACACACACACACAGGCACAGCACCTAATCAGGATGTTGCTGGCTAATTTAGCTCCGTTGATTTGATATAACTGGACAGAGTTTTATGATTCTCTGTGACTGTAAATATGTCTGCACTCATTCACAGCCTGGGAGGGCTGGAGGACCATTACATCTTAATTGGGTAATTTCTTTTTAAATCTCTGCAGACTGGGTTGCCGCTTCCGCAGCAGTCTGGTCCAGGACATCGCTTCCAGCCCCTGCCTAACTCTAGAAAATTCTGGGGATGTGTCTCCCACCTATTCCTTTTGATTTTCAAAGGTTGTTAGGGAACCCATAGTTGACTTCTTCGGAGATATACAAGGGAGAGTGGAGAGAAGCCCGGTAGCCAGTGGTAAGTTCATTTATTCAGAGTCCTGCAGAGCTGGGGTGGGATGGACTGAGAAGTCTAGATGGAGACATTAGTGAAGAATACACACCTGCCTGTGGAAGGTGATTGGAATTAACCTTTGTGCTTTTGTATTCCCAGACTTCAGGAGGATACAGTTCAGTTTTCTACAGTGGAAGGACAGTAGTTATAGACCTGCATTCCTCTAAGACAGTAATAATACCTGTAGAGAGAGATTAAAAAGAAAATTATTCAACTATTTATTTATACACAGGCACACACACACATATGTATACACACATATTTTCACTTACACTTGTTTTTTATTTATTTATGTTTCATTGTATTCAACAAATGTTTGCCAAGAAATGAGAAAAGAAAACTAAGGATTTATTGCAGTTGCTACATCTTAGGTCACCGCTACAGAAAAGGTTTTGCTCCTTCTGTAAAGTATGTATTTGCTTTAAGTATGGCTATGGATGCTAGGAAACTATCATCAACAAACTACATAGGATGTATCCTTTCATTCATACACATCCAGATGAAATCTATCGAAGGCTAATAACAGCCACTGTCACTTGTGCTGGCAGGACTTTTTGGTGGTCTCAGTTCAGTTTCAGCTAGCAAAGGAATTGCTTTCCACCAAAATGCAGCCATCACACTTTGCACTTGACTAACAGGATAAAGGGCAAGAGGCAGCAGAAGTCAGATGAACTTACTCAGTAATGTGGTGCCTCAGAGAGAAAGAGGCACATGAGTGGGTCAGGACCGGAAAAAAGCCATGAATCGATTTTACAGACAACTACAGATCAAGCCTGTTCAACTGAAACGTGTCATTACAGATTTTTCTTTACATTGTTTTAACATCGACTGAGGGGAAA
>PPHD01006016.1:0-14022 GCA_002909625.1 Bambusicola thoracicus
AAAAGAGTCTTGCAAGCTCCGGGGGTTGGTTTGACGGTGTCAACTTTGGGAAATGCGAGTGTTTATCTCCGCGATCTAGCCACTGCCGGTGGTGCTGGCTGTGAGCAAGGTAAGCAGAGGGGTGACTCCCCCCCTCTGGCTCTGCCTCCCGCTCGGTGCTGTGGGGATGGGTTCCTGCTCTGTGCCGAGTTTTGTTCCCTTTGTGGCGGGGCTGTGCGTGGAGCGTAGCAAAGGTAGGAGACGCGTTATGAGATTGCACTGCGAGTTGAGTTAAGTTGTGCCTGATTTTATCTGAGAATCTCGTATCTCGATCTGCGTGTGCATGCTTTGGGCAGAGATGCAACCGATCGTTACTGAGATAAGCAGATGCGCCGGGTTTTTTTTCCTAGCTGAGGATGGAAGTTGGTTTTGCATAGCTGAAGAGCTGCAGCTCAGCGCTGTCTGGCACTGTGCACAGCTGATCTCACGCAGATCAAGAGACGCAGCTGAGCTGCACCTCCATTAAGCCGCCCGGTGTCCAGCGCGGGGGTCACCAGTGGCCCCGCGGTGTATGTATATGTGTGTGTGTGCAGCCCCCGACGGAGCGGAGCGCCGGGCGCGCTGCGCTGCCGATCCCATGTCCGCAGCCGCTTCCCTAGAAATGAAAGGGGGGAGGTGTTTGACGAGCCTGAAACCCAAACGCAGCCCCCCACCTGGAGATGGCTCGGATAAGCTTTCCGCTCGCCTCCCTCTCTCTAGTGCCCCCCTCCCCTTCCTTTTCCGATCCTTCCTACGTAGAAATGTAGCTAATAATATTTAGTCTCCGGGCTAAAAATAAGCTCTGGAAAGTCAGCAGTTTGGCAGAGCAGCGGCGGTGTAGCAGGTAGAAGCTCTGGGGCTCTGCGCGGAGCCTGTGCATCACTCTCCCTCCCCAAACCCAGGCTACTGGGGGGGTACTCCCGAGGAGGAAGGGGCCGTGCTGCCTCCGCCGGGGGATCCCGGAAGCCCCCCTCTCCTCCCTGCCCGGGGGAGAGACACCGACTCCCCCCACCCCGGCACCGCTCCCTGCGGCAGAGCCGGCGGCGCCCCGCTGCGGCGCCGGCCCCGCCGGGGAGGCAGGGAGGGAGGCAGGGAGGCAGGGAGGATCCCGGCGCCCCCGCCTCCCCGGGCTCCCTCGGCGGCTCGCACGTAGCGCCGAGCAGGGAACCCCGGCAGCGCGGGGCTGGCACGGCCGGGCGTCCCACCTCTGCCCCAGCCCCGCCGCCCCCGCCGAGCGGTTACCGCGGCTACCGCCTCCCGCCGGGGTCCCGGGTGCGGGGGCCGAGGATGCCATCCCCTCGGCGTCAACATGGAGCTGCCGCAGGAGCGCCGTGCGCTGTGCGGTGGGCTCCTGTCCGCTCCGCTCCGTAAGCGGCCCCCTCCCGGCCGGGCAGTCCGGGGAGGGGCGTGGAGCAGCCGGGTGTTTTTCCACTCACAGTCGGAAAGTTGCGCTGCCGGGACGTTTCTCGGCAGCGCCCAGGCGAGGAGAAACTCGTGGAGAAGGAAGAGGCCGCTCCGGGAGCGGCTGTCGTCGGCAGGATGGAGGGAGCCCGAACGCGGCTCCTTAGAAGCGCCGCGTTCGGAGATTTCTAAGGAAGCATCCTCTGACCTCTCCTCGCTCGGGAAGGAGTCAGGTGGCTGAGAGCTGAGTACGTGTGCTGCGAACTAGAGGCGGTGAGCCCTGCCGGAGCTCAGCCAGTTCCCCAAACACACCGTGCTGCTCTCAAGGAGCTTCTGTTTACGTGAATTTCCCACCCTGGGGACCACCGTGTATGTCTTCATTCGCTTCAGTTTTACACCCAATACTCTGTCAGCAGCCCTTCCAAACTCCCAGTCCTGCTGTTGTCCTTTCTGCCTCCACCACTCTGTCTGTGCAGAACACAGATCGCTCTCTGTGAGATGGATGGGACGGGTGACCGCTAACAAATGACACTGGGCCATATTTGGTCACATTTGCTTGAGTGACTCATGCCTTCATCTGCAAGTGGCTTTATTGATTTTAGTACCTAGTATTTCTCCAGGAGCTGTCACCCATTTGGTGGTGGTTCATCACTGCTTTCTGTCTCTTATGTTTATGATACTGTAAAATGTCCAATCTCCTCTGAATCTCACTTCATCCTCCAAAGCTTTGACGTGACAGCCTGTTTTTGTCCTCTTTAATGGCTTTCCTTTTATTTTTCCCACTACCACAAGTGTTGTCTTCAAGGTTTAGAATCATAGATTCATTAAGATTGGAAAAGACCTCTAAGATCTCCAAGTCCAACCCCAACCCTACCTCCACCATGCCCACTGACCATGTCCCTCCATGCCACATCTACTCTTTTCTTGAACACCTCCAGAGGACTCCACCCCCTCCCTGGGCAGCCCATGCCAATGCCTCACTGCTTGTTCTGAGAAGAAATTCTTCCTAACCTCCAACAAGAACCTCCCCAGGTGCAACTTAATTGGTTAGGTGTCTCTCGGGTATCTATACCCAGTATGAGATGTTTCTCTATGTGGTATTTGATGTAGGCATGATCTGTCTCAAAATTTATCATTCTCCATTTGGATAACCACTTGATTTTCAACGTCCTTCAATAGTTCTCCTATTTTGAATGACCTGACAATTTTGGCAGGCACTGCTGATAGGCACGGAGGCTTGCATAGCATTTCGTTAAGCTGAGGGACTGGATGTGCAGACTTGACTTTGTGCAGCAAGATATTTCCTTCATTTCTTTACCACGCCAATATTCTCAAGCTCCTCAAAATGCCCAAAGAAAATGTCATCTGGCTGCCATTTAGTAACTGGACATTGCTTCCTAGAAGCAGTGGCGCACTATTGCCCAGCCATGAGAGATTCTGGAAAGGTGGATGAATCCCCAAGGAGAAATTTTGCTCAGAGCTGGAAGTCTTATCATGAATGAATCACTGTAGTAAATCTCCACTGAGCACTCCAAGATGTAGCTGCCAGAGGTTTTTTGTTTTGTTTTGTTTTGTTTTTAATCAGGTACACAAACAAAGAGAACATCCATAAGGTTTCAGGAGATCTAGTTCATTACTCCAGCAAAAAATAGTAATGTCAACATGATGCCATAAGCAGCATCTTGTGAAAGCAACCGTACCTCTGAAAATCAGCAGGTTCCTTTGGACTTGGGAAACAGACAGGTAGCACAGGCTGAAAGGCATATGGGCAGACGTATGGATAGACTTCTGGGTAATCACTTTTACAGCTCCCACCCCTTCGAGCTAACATTAGATTGAGAGCACAACATTTCTTTTGTTGGTAGAAAAACCCTTGGAAAGATTCTTGGAAAACGGGGCTAGAAAAATGAGGTTCATCAAAGTGGTTCTTAAAATGAAGACAATGGCTTTTGGGGCACGAAGAGCTAGGAAGACTGAAGTGAGGAATGCAGGGCTAACTTGTTGCCATTCATGGTTGGAAAGCCCTGCTCACAATAGGGACCACAGAATATGGGCAGATGATACGTAAGCACGTAATATTCATATGGCTAGAACTAAGCATTGAAAACAAATCTAAGCATCCTGTGTTTCCCTTGCATTTGGGTTTCCAAACATTTTTACACCTCCTTTCTGCATCCTTCCCACCACACATAGGAAATATTGAGATGTCCTGGCAAGGAAATGTCCCGGGCCATCCCAGGGCTTATGATGAGCTGATCTGTGCACAAATCACTTGGCACTTCCCCAAGTCCTTGCTCCCACACACCAGCAAGGTGTGGCACAGCACAGGACACCAACTTCTGTGGGTCACTGAAAATATCTCTGAGACATACTCTTGCAAAATTATAGCCAGGAAAACATAACGACTGACATGTAGTTCATATAACAACTGCCCACCCATTTCATTATTTCACAAATGTGCGATTCGTGCTTGTGAGCTGTCACCGTTAACATTTCCATCTGTCTCAATATTGCTTCTATTCTTAGTTGCTATGTGATAGATGTAGGTGTATGAAAAGGATTTTTCCCCCCTCCCTGTGTCATGAAACAAAATAAATGAAAGCCACATATGTGTATCTGTGCGTTTCATGCAGGCCATAAGGAATACTGGCACGCTGGAGGCATTGTCTTTGATGGAGTGAGCAATGCACAGCTGTGGCCTCTGGGTGCTGCTAGAACATGAACACAATGGGGCAAAGCATAAGTAAGTCAAAATCTAACCACAGAAGAACAGTGCTGCTTTGATCTTCTTTTGAATATGTTGTTTTAGAGATCTGTTTTCCTAATCACATAAGTATGAGAGTCATCTTACTTATCGCATAATCCTAATTGGTCTTTTCCTGAGGCAACCTCAGAGGGAAGATCCAAGGATCGAGCCATTGGCTCTGCAGATACTCCAGACTTGGAGCTTTCCAGGTACTCACTGCTTGGACAAACAGAAAGTTCTTTGCTTAGGGTGGGCAAATCCCATGTTTCTCAATGCCTACATGCCAACACTGCATGTGATCAGACATCCAGAAAGGCTTACAGATATCTCACAGTGGCCTCAAGCAGAACCTGGATTTGTTCTGTGTGTTCCACAGTTCCTGGTGCTGCTTGAACTTGATGGCAGAACACAGTCTTGTGGACTGTTGACAGGCTGTATGAGCAGCTGGGCTGTCATGGACCAAACTCTTTCCATCAGTGCCCAAATATATACTTTCTCTTCCCCTACTTTTTAGTGTTCTTTAGTACTCTCTGGTGTTTCAAACAAAACCCTAACTTAACAAGCATAAACCATACACGCTGGCCTCCAATTTATTTTGACATTTGGTAAGAATGATTATGCAACGTGTTCATTAAGTCATAACATTTTCACTACTTTGCCATTTCAGATCTTTATTGACTGTAGCACATGTGAAGATAATGTATTTATTTATTTTCAAAATGGGAAGTAGGCCACAAACCTCTGACGAAAACACATTACTTCTGTTTCTAAGGTATACTGAGCCTTTTAGAGGCGTAGGTCTCACCTGGCTGTAAAAAAGTAAGGGTTCATTTCTGAAAAGGGGTAAGGAGGGGTGTATCATCCGCTGCAGTGTTTATAAGGTAGTGCAGCTGAGGTGGTCTAGTCAGACAAGTTGTTTCCTTTTACTTAAACAGAGCCCCTTCCTCCTGACAGTCCTTTGTGGGGCTTATGAATAATGCATTAAACAGTTAAGGTAATAGATAATTAGATGGGCTAGCTAAAAGCAGTGCAAAAGGGGGCTCGTAGCACAAAGATTACAGAAGGTGTGTGGGCATTCTGACATCCAGAAAATGCTATAGATCTGGTCTCAGCTACCTCAGTCTCATGATGATAATTAAGAAATGTGGGTGTAGAAAAGCTATTTGCATGGTTTGGTTGGATTATTGCTGCAGTTCAAAACACAATTGGCAGAGACACCCACATTGGACATAATTGCCCTTTGATGAGGCAGATACTGACTTTTTAAAGTTGACACAGTTAAAATTATGTCTAAAGTTTATGGGGCCACAAGCTTCTGACTAGATTCCATTATTAAAACAAATGGTAACAGACAATCTGAAGCACTTAAAAGTTGGAGGCATGTTGATGAGGAAGGGACATTGGCAGTGAGAATTCTTTAGGAGCTCTCATCTGCTCAGCAACAGTAGAAGAACATGGACAGTGTCCAGAGAGTTTGCTTCATATGCATTTCCATACATCCTCTTCAAGACAGGCTGGAGAGAAGGCCAGAAAAGCTGGTTCTTTGGCTGCTCTATCAATAACTGGGAGCATAAATTCCAGTTCCTATATGGCTTGTGTGTTGTATAGAAAATCTTTGCAGTTCTTTTGCTACTGTATGTTCATCAACAGTACAGATGTATTATCAAACTCCCCTCTGAGCAATGAGTAGAGTGAAAAATACCACAGATAAATACGTACATATATGTGGATACATGTTCCAGCTTCTTTAAAAGTAGATTTTTTTAAATAAACAAATGTGAATGGTAACTATGGGAGGCACTGAATATGTACTGTTATGGAAACTTCAAAATGTTGACTTCAGGCCTCATCCTGCATTAAGGTGTATTTTATTTTATTTTATTTTATTTTATTTACATTTGTATCCCTAAAATAACAGCAATGGAAGAAGCTTGCGTAGCAACCCAATGGTCATTCCATGTTTATTATAACTCCTATTCAGGTTTTCCCTGGAGGACAGGGAAGTTCTGTATTGTCTTACACTGTGTTCAAAGAGGCCTTCAATATTTTCCCATAAAACTATCATCAGAAACCTGACAACGACATTTGATGTAATATTCAGGTGCAAAACTGAATTTATAATGAGAGGACAATGGGTTTCAGGGAAGCAGGTGGTTACTAAAAGGAAAAAGAAAAAAAAAGAAAAGATTACTTCTAACAGCAAATACTGACCAACTCTGAGACGGGATTCATGAGCAAGGGTCAGGAGGGTGGAGCTGCCGAGGTAGTTAGTTGTCTCTGCCAAATAAATGCTCATTCACATCTGCTGAAAGTTTGTAAAACCATCAGAGAGGATATTTGGTTGAGTTTTGTAAGCAGATACCTGATAAAAATAGAATTGGCCAAGAGAAAAAGCTCTAATGGTTTTTAAGTGGGGGCCAAATCCCAGTTTTGGAATTTTCTGATAGGTGATAATATATTTCAAGCATCCTTTGCTTTTGTACATGCCACTTGCTGCAGCCTGAAGTGTGACAGCACTTATGCTATTGTTGAAATGTTACTGCATCAGAAAGGAAAAATGAATAGTACATCTATTGGTCGCAGAAAGTCATCCACACCAGGAGTGAATCTCACATTATTTCCCATATGAATCTTTTTGCGCCTCAAGTTTGGTTTACTGACTAAGTTATTCCAAGCCCTTATACCGCACTCATCATTCATTGTGGTATTTGAACACCTTGCTAAGTGACATGACTAATATCTGTCACAAGTTTCGCCCTCATCCTCTCCCAAAGGAATGAGTGTTTGAAGTCTGTTTTTTTTACTCTGCTTTTCTTGCTGTGCATTTGTCCTTCACAAAGGCCTGTTGGCATGAGAGGTCAGAGCTTCATCAGGGATTCGTCCCATTCTTCTCTCCCCCCAGTGCCACATCACCACCAGTCACTCTATCCATCGCCTATTCCCCAGGCAGATCTGATTCTCACACATTTCCCGCCCGCCACCTGTTGTTTTCCTGCTCCCAAATTCTTCACCTAGACTCAGCCATCAGCTGCACAGCCTTGGTCATAGCCCAGGATACCCACCGCTGTTCTGGGCTCTGTCTTTTTTTTTTTTTTTTTTTTTTTTTTGAACTCTTTCAGAGATCCCAACTTTGCTGACTTCAGAGAGGCTTTTGTTCCCCAGTCTATCGCCTTTGGCACCAAATAGTTATTTTTATCATCCCATCAAAGATCTCCCACAGCACTTGATAAGGAGAATTCTGCCAGCTTACAATTTTTAGGGAGCCCAAAGCAATCAAAATGTCTGACAGGAAGGCTGAGCCTTTTTTTAACGCAAAGCGAGAAAGTTAATTTTAAATGGTGAGAATTTCATATTCGTTTATCTGGAGGGATTTTCCAGATGAAGCAGGGCAGAACTTCAGACTGCTGTTTCAAGGCAGACGAAAGCTGGGGAAGACGGACTTTCCCCGTTTGCTCACGGCTGGGCTCGCCCCGTGCCCCATGCCCTGGCATGCTGGCCTGCTCAGGAGCAGCAGAGAGGGCTGAGGGGAGGTACCGTCGCCTCCGTAACAGCTGCCTGCGGCCCAGATTAGCAGCACAGCTCAGCTTGCCTCTGCCAGTCTGCCAGCACAACTGTGTGTGCTGCGCCAGTACCTATCAGGAGTAGTTGGGCCTACTTGAGTGCCTGCTGCCCCAGGAATGACTTTAATCATTCGGTTTGGGAGAGACCACTAAGATCATCCTGTCCAACCACAAATCCATCACCACCATGCCTGGTAGCCACATCCCTAAGTACCATATCTACTCGTCCCTTGAATACCTCTGGGACAGTGACTCTGCCACCTCCCTGGGATGCACTGGGCATGATGTCCAGTTGGGCCAGATGTCCATGCATGCATGATGTCCACTGGGCTCCAAGTCCGGTTTGGATCTGTTTGTCTCTTTATTTCTCATTTTGGGTTTCTTTCACACTTTTCAAGCCCGGAAGAAGCAAGGGGCTATACAAAGTGGGGAAGGAGCCCCATGAAGGGGTCTTTATAGAGGAGAGAGGAATGGTGCACTTGCTGAATGTGGGCCCACACAGGGGAAGCAGATGAGCAAGGAGCATGGACATATCTTGCCCAGTGCTCAGGGGACACAAGATGAAGAGTTATTGATCCTGTGGTGACTTGCTGGTGCATCATGCTTGTCTGCATCCAAAACCACAGTGCGGGAAGTCATGGCCTCTGTGAGCTTGTGCTGACTGTGGGATGTTGGTCAAGACCAATGGCTCTGAATATCAGCTGAATTCAGACAGAAGTCTAAGTCAAACTTGTGGGAGAGTGTGTTTCATGCACTTGCTCTCTGCATGTGTTTGTGGGCATGTTTAGCTTACTCCAGTCCCAGCCTGCCTGTGTCCCTGACATGGGAGTAACAAAGCATCAACTCACTGCAAGTGCGAGATCCCAACAGAAAAGCAGCAAAAGCCACTGCAAATAAACCATGTTATCGACTGTGCCTCCTGGACGCTGGTAACTGTTGCAGATTTCTGGCAGCTCATGGGGCATAAATTAAGAAACTAATCAGAAATGAGCCTCTAAATTATACCAATTCCTATGCATTTGCTTTTATCTCAACACAACTTCCTAAAAGACTATTTTTAACAGATTTTTTTTCAACATTTCTAGTAAGAGGCAATAGATAAAATGTCATAATTTACATATGAAGGAGTTTCTGTCAGTGCAATTCCTTTCTAAAAAGCCATTTTACCCTAATATGGTCCCAGAATTTAAGTAACATGTTTTGTTGGAGCAACTTTTGCATCAAAACAATTTTTCTATGTTTCATTTTCAAGAAAAAAATGTTGAATATTTAAATTCCATATCCTTTTTGATCTTAATTCCCATCACAGAAGAGCTCTTTAGGCCTCATCAGTGTGCTCTAGGTACAATATCGGAGTATATTTTTCATATGGTAGGATCTAACCCAAATTAGGAAACCAAAGGGGAACAAGCTATGCATGCCTGGGAGGGAAATGGATTCTGCTCCAAGCACGGAGAAGGGTAAAGCATCAGAAACATAACAAAAATACAGAATAATGGTTTGAATTCCTTGCTGCGGGATCCTTGCTTAAAACCTAGTGCTTGGCTCTGTGCTGATTTACATGCTTTGCATTCCTGCTGCCTTCAGTGGTGTTTATATTCAAGTTATTGAAGGCACAATGAGGCCATGGAGTATATCGTCAGGTTGCAATTAGTTATAGCAGATTGATCAGGGTAACTAATGACAAACAAAGCACTGTATGAAGCCACCACTCCTTTGTAAGCATTTACATGTCAGCTGTGTAAACTACATGAAAAATTAACAGTGCCCAGGAAACCAGCACTAATAATGTTGTTGATGAGTTCATACTCTGGCGGTGTGGATACTGGATCTCTGCAGAAGGCCCCATGGCCGTTCCACTTGGTTCTGGTGCATGCTGGGGCACACCAGCCCCGTGCTTGGATTACTAAGGTCCTCCCAGTGGCCATGTCCCTGCTGTGCAGCCTCACATTTGAGAAGCTGTGTGGAGCTTGAGGAAAGTTAGTTACATGCATCTAAAAAACTCATGTTGGTTTTCTGCATATGAACTGCAGGATTTTCAGGCCCAAAGGGGCCAGCCCCATACTCCTGTCCCACCTCAGGTCACTGCCCCAGCAGCCCAGTGCTTGCTGCTGCCATGTGCCACAGTGCCCAATCATCTCCCCAGTATAACACAGCAATGTTTATATACCACATGTTTTCAGTTATTAAATTAGCAGATGATTAACAATCCCAAGTGTTCAATAAACAGATAAGACAGCAAACAAATGAAATGTATTAGTTAAGGGGGATTTTGGCTTTAATGCAATGAATCCAGTGTTTGCATCATGAACCACAAGTCACAGGCCTTGGGGAGAAGGATGTAATGTGGTCTGGGTTTTGTTGCTAAGACTTTTTTGTGGCCACAATGGCAATTTTATATCACAGTTGGCAAAAATGTCTACTG
This sequence comes from Bambusicola thoracicus, assembly GCA_002909625.1. Classification (NCBI taxonomy): domain Eukaryota; kingdom Metazoa; phylum Chordata; class Aves; order Galliformes; family Phasianidae; genus Bambusicola; species Bambusicola thoracicus. The sequence continues at coordinate 10,151 of PPHD01006016.1, forward strand.
TTCCTCAACTACTTCTCTCCTAAATGCTTTAGTCTGTTAACATGGAAGATGCTTTGACCAGAAGGCGGTAGGCACGGCCCTGAGCTGCTGGAGCTTAAGGGCTGTTGTGACACTGCTCTCAGACAGTGGGTTTGGGTTTGGGTGGTCCTGTGTGGGACCAAGGGTTGAACCCAATGGTCTTCATGGGTTCATTCCAACTGGGGATTCTCTGTGATTGTGTGATTCTATGACTGTGTCTGGGAGGCCATGCTCTGCCTTTGCTGGCCAGGAGGTGTGCTTACAATGTATGTGTGCAAATGCCGTGTTTGGTCTCTGTGCCGATGGCTGCACAGGGGTGGCAAGACTCAAGAGCTGGCCGGGTGTGCTCCCACAGCAAGTACAGTCATGAGCGGTTTAATGCGTCTCTACACAATGCACACATGCACTTCCTCATCTGCAGGCAGCTAATCTGCACCTACCACAGAGCTCTGCTACGGCAGCAGTTTCATGCACAGAAATTGTGCTGAAATCCCTGACTAGAACACATGGGACAAGATCCAGGGCACAGATCGCCCATGTGATGGGAAACTGGCATACCTTTAGCAGACATGAGGAGAGACCAATTACTATAATTGTTGGTTCAAGTTCTTAAATTCTCCTTTGCTGTAGCTGGAGGGTGATGATGCTGAGCTATTAGGTGGTATTTTCCTCAGCAAAAATGTTGTGGTTTCAACTCCAGTGACTGAAAGGTGCTTTATCCTGCGCACACACACAGCCTGAAAATCGCATCTAATGAAAGATCTTTGGTTTTGCAGTCCCACTGGTGTGAGTGGGACTAACAGTGTCACAGCCCAGTCATCGCCTTCCAAACGCAGTATGCTTGCGACTTCCAATCGTGTTTATAACTCACTGCAATTCTTCACATTGCTTGAGTTGGAAAAGTTTATTTCAATGAACTTTCCAGCCCTTTAATGTGAAAAAATAGCAAAGATAGGTAACTAGGAAACATGAATAAACATAATGAAACATAAAATACTTGTAGTGATATGAGAACTGACCTCAGGCTATTAAAATTATTAATAGAAAAAATACTTCAGTGTCAAAACCTGAGCATATCAACATCATTCACATTTGTGTAATTGGGATTAGCTTGTATTTCCTGACAGCCAAGGAAGAGGAAGTCCACGTTGCAGCTTCTTGACCTTTTTCTCTTTGCAAAACAGGCTGAGATACTACGTTCCTACAGCAGGGAGCGTGAAGGTGCAGTTGTGGGGGGAGGCTGAACTGCCTTTCATGTATAGACCAACTATGGGCCTTTTAAGATACTTATTCTTTTCAAATATCGACCTATTTTAAATTTTTTCTCTTACAACTGCAATGGGGGAATTCAAGAGCCCCACAACCTACTTCATCATATAATTAGATTATCAGTAAATTTGGGCCTCATACATCAATCACTATAATGCATAGACTTCACTGAGACAGAAACCAGATGTGTGTGCTGCTGCTTTGTTCTTTACAGTATCTACGGTATCACTAGTGCCTATGCTATTGTTTAAATTGAATTCAGCAAAAAGCAATGGTCTTACCCCACTACAAGCAATCTGATACTGTTGTAGGGATAAGTCAACACTGTAGCGATGGACAACTCTTAGTTGTACTTCTTCACTGTCACCATTTGGAAAAGGGTTAAGTGTAACTGGTGCATGCAAAACATAATTCTATCTAGTCAGCAGCAGGAAAAAGACACTGGATGTCAATATGAGTGGACATGCCATGGCACTGATGCAATGCATTCAAAGCACTACAGTCACCTATCTGAAATAACTAGGAACAGGTCCTACTTAACAGTGCTGAGCTTCAGCACCCGCAAAGCCCAACTCCAGCATAAAGAGGGGCAATAGGAGCTGTCTTCATTGGGCCCTCAGGAACCCATGGGAAGTGGCGACACTGTGGAGCCTTGCATATGGATGTGGAAGCAAGGGTCTCTGGGTACCTCTAAGGTTTAAGGACATCTTGTAGAAAAAAGAAGAGAGTCTCTGACCAGGCAAGTGTCTCCCCACGAGGATTTCTGTTTGTTTCACAAACTAGGACTTCACAGGCCCAGTCTTCTGGGGCTCCTTCATACAGCATTCTCCTGGAAGTCAACATCTGCTGAAAACTAAGGAGCCCAGATTGTATGTGCATTAGAACACAAGCAGATAGCTATTTACACCACTTTTTCATTTTCCCGGCCATCAAGCACTGGCTGGTAATAATCCCCCAAGGGCTGATTATCCTGGCAAGATGCAGCAGCTCTCTGACCACACCTCTTCCCTAGGAAGATCTCGATACTGAGGCAGAAGACAGAGTTCTGGTAGCAGTGCAAAGCAGGAATTTCAGAGCGTGGTTGACTGGAACCGATGGTCCTCATGTCCACAGCAGAGCAGAGCTGAATGCATTTACCACCAAGCAGATTTGTCATGCAGTCCAGAACATGCTTCCTTTCCAAAATTAAAATCTCACTTTGATTGCAAGCAGGCTTTCTGAACATTAGCTCTCCCCCTCGCTCCTGAGAGCAAGCCAGCAGATGCTTCAGCGTCTCTAGAGCACGACATTCACTGCTGCTCATCTGCAGGTCTAGTGTAAGAGAAGAGTCCCTCCTCCAGGAATAACGCATGTGTAATGTATTACGTTACAGTTAATTAAAGCAGCCCCTGCTGCTGTTCAGCTTTACTGGTGGATCATTCAAATATTTGCAGGCATTGTCCTATGAATGCTGAATATTAAAGCTCTGCGCCAGCTCAGCCTCCTCACAATGCAAAAAGCAGCTTAGAACATGCCGCCTCGAGTGCCATCAGGCACTACTGTCATACGGCTGTGCCTGGAAAGCTGAACTGTGTAGCAGGTAGAAACCTAACAAGCAAATGAAATGCAGATAGCACCATGGCATGTTCCAGCTGCACTCCCCTTGTTGGAGGCTGCCCACAAAGGTCCACCTTGCAGCGCCAGCAAGTGGTGTGAGGTTATGCAGGTACATAACAAGGGAAAGCAATGGCTGATCCATTCCTAATGGCAGAATTGGAGTTTTATAGAAGGAGGACTCGAGGTGTGATTTTTAAAGAAGTTCTTAAAGCTGCAAAGGAAATTAACCACCAGGACTGTTTCCCTTCATATATATTAAAAGCAGTTTTATAGAGGAGGCGTTCAGTGCACTCAGGTTTCAAATGCCGGGGCTGTTTTACGATGTCGCTGATCCAATAAATGCAGGTGTTTCATCGCGCAGCACACGGCCTGCCTGGGGGTGGCAATGAGATGCCCACGTTTCCCCCAGCACAAAGGAGTGGGTGCGACCCTCTGTCCCAATGTGTTGATCGCAGCGGGGAGAAGTGCGTGGGGTGTCGGTTGTGTGGAAGGGTGAAAGCCCGACCTGTGAAGGAACACGGGACAGGTGATGCTGTCTTTACCAAGATCGGATGGAGCCACTCAATCAGGGGCTGCCATTGCTGTGCACTTTCCACTATCAATAATGCACTGTTCTGGGGGCGGGGGGAAGGGGTGTGTGCTGCGGGAGCGCGGCCCTGGTGCGGGGCTGCGGCTGCGGCCCGGTCCGCGCCGTCGGGTGCGGGTGGAGCCGGCCCGGGCCGTGCCCCCTCGCGGGCAGCGAGCGCCGGTGTAGCGTTACCTGGGCCACTCATCAATAAGCAATGCCCGCTATTATCTTGATTGCATTCTTAATAGGGGAGGTCAGCGCGGGAGTGATATTTAAATGGATCGCTCCGGCCCCGCTAGAGTAAACCAACACCCGGCGGCCCCCCCCACCTCCGGGCCCGGCCCCTCCGTGCCCTGCCCGCCGCTCGGGGGGCGCGGGGAGCGGGGGCCGGGCGGGGCGGGGCGGGGGCGGTGGCGCGGCG
>PPHD01006016.1:14192-25269 GCA_002909625.1 Bambusicola thoracicus
GTGGCGCGGAGCCTTTAAGCGGGGCAGCGCGGGGCAGACGGCCGCCGCTCCGCTGGCCCAAGCGCCGGGCGGGGGGCGAAGCTCGGCACCGCTCCGCTCCGTTCCGCTCGGTTAGGAGGGAGGCGGCCGGGCTGGGGCGGGCGGCTACCGCTCGGTTGCCCTCCCGCCCCTCATCAAGCTTTGATGAGACACTTGAACCGCCGCCGCCTGTGTTGCCGGGGCGGCGGAAGGCGGTTGGAGGCACCAGGCGCCCGCGAGAGGATGTGACTGCCCGGAGGGGAGCGGCCAGCCTTTGTGTGGACGACAGAGGTACGCGGCGCCCCGCCGGGAAAGTTGCGGGACCGGGCGGGCCGGGGCGGGGGGCCGCTGTGTCGGGCACCTGCCGGCCCCGAGCCGCCTCACAGGTCTGCCCCGACGGCGGAGGAGCGCGGCGCGTGGCGGAGCGCGCGGATTCCGCGCGGGCGCGGCCGTGGCCTTGAGACGTTTCGGGGCGCCCCCTGGCGGCGGGCCCGTGATGGGGGTGGCGGCCCTTCGGGGAGCGCCGCGGGGCCGGGAGGGCGGGAGGGAGGGAGACACTTGTTGGACGCGAGCGCCGCCGGAATGCCCGGCACGCCGCCCGCCGCCAGCGGTATTCCTGCGCCGACAGCGCTGCGTTCTCGTCGCTCGCCCGACGGGAGCGTGGGGTGTCCGCCCGGTTCCACCTCGCGGTCCGAGCGCTGCGGTGTCGCTGTGCGGGCGGCCTCAGCGCCGCGCTGTGCGCTAAGCTGAGCGTTCTGCGCGGGAGTGCACTTGGTTCCGAGGTTACTGCTATCGCGGGATCGATAGCCATTACTTATTTATATTTCTAGTAACACGGTTCTAATGAATGCGAGGAACCTATCCCGCGATACGTTTTTCCTCAGCATTTGAGTCATCTTTAATTCATGGCGCGGTGAGCACAGGACGGTGTGCCGAGCCCGGGCCCCTCACCTCGACGGGGATGGGCTGCCGAGAGCTCGTCGTGTTAGCTGAGCCCCTCTCCCTCGTTGGCCCTGGGTGCTGCCCTGCCGCCTAGCTCTCTGGCGGCACCTGGAAGGAGCCGGCGGCAGCTTCAGCCGCTTGTTGGCTGAGAATTGCAAGTTCAGAGCCTTTCTGCAAGACTCTGTACCAGGCAGCAATTTTCCGCTGTAGTACTACCGCTTAATGTTCAGCTCCATTGAACCTCAGCTGGGGAAACCCATTTGTAAACAGCGTGCTGCCTGCTCAGCCCACTGGCGTGCTGGGCTGCCTGGAGCTGCCTGGCACTCTGGGGTGGTGAAATTAGGGTAAGCAGGTCAGGAGGAGGGTGAGCACCGCATCGGAATAATCCAGATGTAATAAGGGAGATAGCTGAGGAGAAAGGGAAATGGCTTTTATCTTGGAAGCTAATCTGGAAAAGTTCGATTTCAAGCAGCGTGCTTCTAAAAGCAAAGGCATGGTGTTGTAGTACTACAGAACACTGGAATACTATGAAATACAGCACACAGATGCAAAGTGATGCGTTAAAATATGGAAGGATTTAGTGGAAAAGAAGGATCCATTCTTTTTCTTTAAAGCTTTGCACACAGTGACAATGCTGAAGTGAAAGTAGCTGCAGTTAAAAGCCTGTACACTGCCCGTAGCACTTCCTGCAACTATTGCTCCACTGCTGGAGGGAGGGAAGCAGAGCATATTGCATCTCCAGCTCAGTTCTGTGCCAGGGAATGGGCATAAAGGCAGCTCCTGAGGAGCAAGGGTGAGACCATCGCATTGCTTCCATGCATGAGCCTGCTTCGAGATTAGCCATTCACTCATGTTTCCTGGGTCTGCCTTCATGGCTTATGTGAAAGGCTGAAGTGTTGTTGTAAGAACGTGGCATGTGCCTGTGCCAGAAATCTCATGTTAGGCATTGTGTGAGCTGGTGGAGGCTCCACTAGAAGGGGATATGTGCTTTTAATAGGTTAATTACAAACTTGTCTTGACCTGCTCTCAAGCATATGTTGTGAGTACTTGGTTCCTCCTAAATAGCTAAATTGCTGCTTAATTAGGGAACTCTCAATCATTTCTGAGATCAGTCCATACACTGGCATTCCTGCTAGTACTTAGCTGTGAGCACCCTTTGAAAAGCACTGATGCAAAGCTGTTTCTGTGTGTTGCTGAAATGTGCTAACTCCACAAGCCACTGCTTTTGGTTCCAAGCAGGAAGGTGCCATGTGTAATAATACCATTGTTCCCCACCATACACCATTAGGAGCTGGCACAGACATGAACTGAGCAGGCTGCCCCATGGGCAGGCTGGGATGGAGCTGCCTGCTGTTCATCAGCTCATGGATCCTATTATTTCCTGTGCTTGTGCATGCTGATATTGGCTGCGTGAGTTGTGTGGGGCAGGGATCGCTGTGCGTGCAGCCCTGGTCCCTGGCAAGAGCTCCTCAGTACAAAAACTAAACAGATCTTGCTAGGCAGCACTGGCAACTCTGTTACGGTGCTTTAGACTTGCGTGTTATTACAGTAAATGCTCATGCTACTTGGTTTGGAAACACTAGCATATGCAATAATAGAAGAATGGAATGTTTTAACTTGGGAGGTACAAGTGTGTGTAAATAGAGTAGCCATTGTATTGTGGTCAACATGTTTACACTGGCCATGTTGCTTACAAGTATGGGCTCTGAGCCATCGCATGCTGTTTTCATGAGCCATCCATGCAGAACAGGTCAAACAGTCCTGTACCTGAAGCGTAGGCAGAGTCAGAATCATGTTTTCTCCTCTTCGTAAGCTTTTCAGAGCTTATCATCAGTTGATCATAGGTCAGTAGAGTTCAGCTGCTGTGCTCAACTACAACAATCACCAGCTAGTCGGAGCAGTCTGGAGTACTGAGGACTCCAGGTACCATGTACATCTGTTTTGCTACAGATACCATGTAATAGTCAGTTGTCTTACAAAAAGAAAAGCCAACCTCACCTCACCCAATTTTTACCATTTATAACTTGGGAGCTGACTGGGATGATACTGATTTGACGTGACTGTAATCCTGCAGTAACCCTGGTGCTAATGGTAGCAGAAGGTCCCATTGCGGTATAATTTAGGCATCACAACTGGATATAGCTGTCTGAAGATGAGTGCCATGGACAACTAGAGAAAGCAAAAGGAAGCTTCATTTAGTGAATTTCCATGCCCCAGTGACAGCTGCTATAAGGCCGTAGCAGTGGTATGCTTTTCTCAGTAAGAATCTCCTATCTTTCAGAGAAGTCAGTTTGAAACCAGTTAATTAGGGCAGTTATTTCTGGCCGTGGCATTTGTATAGAACAGAAAGCATGATTGTTCTTATGTTTGTTTCCCTGAGTCCTTTGATCGACTAGAAGCTCTTGATGCTTTACGCTATAAATTACCTCAATACTTTGGCACTTCATTTCTTTTCTTGTGCACTTGGCTAGGAAAACGCAGAAATCCTTGTGACTCAGCTTTAGACTACTATAAATTATGAAGAAATGGGGGAGGGGGTTACATTGCAAATTAGGAAAAGCAGTTCTAGGAGGATGGGAGGAATACTGGTTGCTAAATTTGAGATAAGCCTCTCTTGGTATCTTAAAATCTGAGCTGCTACTGCCACCTAGAGATCCATGGCACAACACGCTGCTATGGCTGGCCCTTCCTCTGTGCCTGGACAGTTGCAATGAGCCAGGCTGCTAATAACCCCTATTTATATGTTTTGTAGATGATTTTTTTTTTTTTTGCAACAGCAGATTGCATGTGGGAGAGCAGAATAAGCATTGTTCCTTACTTAGTTTCCCAGGAACTGGTTATAAGGACAGTCGACATGCCTTTTCTTAGTCAATAAACTCATAATCTCATGTGCAATTATTTATGGGCTCTTAAAATAACTGTGGACTTATGGCAGTCAAAATGCCCAGCAGAGTTAGAAAGCCAACACAAGCAAACATCAGTGGGAGCTGAGAACTTCCAACTCACGCAACTTTGGAAATACAAACCCTTTACTGCTTATTTGTATTGCCTATCTTTCCAGGTGGTAATTTTGGTAATTTCTTAAAATACTTTAAATTTGGTGGTGTAAAGTAGATCAGGGTAAGTGTTTTATATGTGGGAACTGAGTTGTCCCTTGGGAAATTGAGGTGCTGTGGCACAGGAGCATTTGCCTTTAAAGTAAGGAAGCAACTGCAGACCGTTCACGTGGCCTCATACGTTACAGGGAGAGAGCTTTTGTTCCAAACTCTAATATGTGTAAAACTACCCTCTGTTCACCTGGAGTTTGGCATCCAAACTGCCTCCCCTTCATAGGCAGTGGTCTATAGGTGCTTGTATACATGTAGTATATACATGTAGTATACATGTGCTTGTAGGTGCTTATATACATGTAGTATAGCAAGAAGGTTCTGGCAAATGATTGAGAAACTCAGCAAAGTGCTGTTGTATGCTCCTTATTAACTCAGCATGTGAAAGACTCCAAGCATGTTGCTGCAGTTAAGGCTGTAATAATAAGAACAGGACTAGAGTTCCTTTTACTTTTCTGCTTTTTGCTGAATTCTCTATCTTATAAAAGAGTTGAACATAATCTTCTCTCAACACATGTTATGCCTTATCTAACGTGATCAAAACACTGCTTTCTTTAAGCATAGCAGCTCCTGGAGAAATGCAGGTGGTTTTTTTCGGATTTTTTTTTTTTCCTAGATCAAGGAATTAAAGGTTGTGATCCCTGAATTCCTTAGTCTGTTCTGCCATTTACTTTCTAAGCTTGGTGCGACATTTAATATCCATATGGTTTAGTTTACCTTTCCTTATGTTGGACATGGTTCTCCCAGTGTGTTCAGTATTTGATAGACTGAAACAAAAAGAAACAGAATCTAAACTTGATTCAAGGGCTGATTAGTAAGGAAGCCAACCTCCCCTTCATCATTGCTGCCACCACAGTACAGAATTGTACCGGCGCTGCTGGGATGAGTGATGGGACTGAGTTTTGTGATATTTCTAGATAATTGTGCCTGCTGGCTGCCTGCATTAAGACTTGGATCTTCACTTGGTGTTTACATTCCTTTTGAGTTGATAATCCAGTTTGAACTGTAAATGCCAGGAAAGAAATGCTGTTTGATAGAATTTGTACTGAAAACCAGTGCAAGTCCAAGGGGGAAGCAAAGCCAGTAATGAGGTTAAGCTGGCAAGGGTGACTTAACCAGAGCCTGTGCCAGGAAACTGTGGTGGGGTAAGTCTGCTGCTGAACATCACGATTGCATTTTATTATTTTTTTTTTAATGGATTGAACCAAAATGAGACATAAACACTACCAAGGTCCTCCATTTCTGCTTTTGGTGGTATAAGCGTAATGGTTTACATCAGTGTCATGATTTTTTTTTTCTTTTTTGGTATCTAATGTCCTGCAGACTGGTGAAGAAAGGTTGTTTTTATTGGAAGGTAAAGAAGGCTGTTTAACGTCTCATTACAACAACAGGGTGCATGCAAATTGTTGCCAATGAAATGGTGCAAAGATAAAGATAAGCAGGTGCTTCTTTGCATCTATTCTCAGCAATACAAATTTGATGTAGTGATTAGCATGAAGTCTGAAAATGAGCTTTCCCCTTACAAGCTCATGACTGGCATCAGAATTTAAAAGCTGGCTTCCTTGGAAGACTCATTTCAAGTCCTGTTCTCTCTTTTATTTGCTATTAATGACTAATTTCTGCTGCCCTCAGTGCCACCCTTCTCTGCAGCTTTAACTGCAAAAGCATCAGTACTGATGAGCAAGGTTGTTTGAAAAGGATGTCAGTCAATTTCACATAGCTCCATCAGGAGCTAGGAAGAGAATACTTATAGGTCAACACCTACAAAGAGGTCTACTTGCAAGTCTGATGAGCCTGGGTAGGACATCCTGAGTTCTGTAATCCTCCAGCATGAACTCATGTCAGCTGGTTTTTAATCAGAATTGTTCAGCATAGGTGTTCTCTTAGTTTGCTGTGATTCCTGTAACTGTTAGGAAAATTTTGAAATCCTGTGTCTGGAAATAACACAGATCATTTCCCCAGACTTTGACTAATGAAAGGCCAGCTATGCAATGACAGCTAGGAAACGCAATAAATAATGTCGATTTCTACTCTGAGTTAAACACTCTGGAGCAACTCTTCAGTTGCAAACAATTGCCGGACCTGTTATTATTCAAGTTGTGCTCACTGGAGAATGACTGAGGGAGAATGTCTTGTCTTGTTCAGGCATACTTTAAAACATGACCTGGAGATTTGACCAGGACCATCCTGAGCCTTTCATATTTTCTACCAAAAAGATGCATCTGTGGAGGTGTCACTGTTGGTGTAAAGGAGTAGACTTTTCTTCTAACGTTTTTTATTATTTATCATCACAATGAGTCTGCTATAATGGCTTCAACCCCTGTACAACAAGCTCTGTATGCATTATGCGTAGGATGGCTTTGCTCATTGCTATTTTATCCAAGTTAAGGCTGACCTATGGTTCCTGGCAAGCTGCCTGTTTTGCATTTCTAGGGCTGGTCAATACCTACTTCTTCATGGGAATAACTATTTCCTGAATTTCATAGCAAACTTCTGAGTAAAAGCAGCTTCTGGATGATGCATTTCAAATCAAACCTCTAGAGGTTTTGGCAGTGAATAATATTTTTGCATAACATAAACAGTTCTACCTTTTCTTGCTGTTTGTTACACGATGGTTGAGCCCACAAATTAGAAGCATGAGGCTCAAAGCTGAAGAATGAAAGAAGAAACAAAAAGCCATATGGCAATAGCAGGAGGTCCTGCCACCCCACCTTAGGCTCATGACAACATGCCCTACATTTAACCTACAGTCAGGAACTAATTAACAACACAGATGGAAGTGAACTAGCATATGTATTCTAAATAATATCCCTAAGGTTTTAATCAGCTGCCCTGCCTCTTTTTGGGTTAGATATGGAATTTACCGTAGAGAGATTTGCAAAATACGTGAATGATGCATACGGTTAAGGTAGTTCTGTAGGGGCTAAAGCAAGGGATTGGGAGCAGGACCTCCCATGTCCTCTGGTTCACCAGTGACTTGCTGTGCAAACTGAGGAAAGTTGTGTTCTCATGTGCTTCAGCCTACCTAGCAGGAAAATAGGATTTTAATATGGTTTCTTTTCACCGAAGTGTGCTGAGATTCTGTGTTTGCAAAGCACTTCTGAAGCTTTCCCAGTCTGTTTTATAAGTGTTGTATGACCGGAGACTCAGCAGTGTAAGTACCAGGTCCCTCTTCTCTTTCAACTTCTCCAAGTTTTTCACTCCCCATGTAGATCTATTGGTCATGTCTGATAAGGCATTTTATTTTGGATAGGATAGAAATCTTGAGGATCTTCAGTGCTTTGCAGAGGTTTGGGAGAGGGAGAACATCTAGGTGCTTTCTACAGAGTAACTGAGTAATTTTGTTTCTCTGACTTTCTGCTTCCTCCCCCTACTCCCAGGTATTTGAAGAGAGGCTCTCCTTCCCTGCAGGGCAGTAGGATCTGCTCATGTGAAGGGACAGGTATTGAAGTTTTTATAGAGGAATGTCTAATTACTGAAATCCCATCTATGAGCCTACCCTTTGGAGCTTAAGGGCTCTTACAGTGAGGACTGTACGCTGGCAGCAGAACTGCTTTGTTCTGTTGGGGGTGTGAGTATCTGAAACAAAACACCCTAACGTGGAGTGAAGGGAAGTTGGATTGTGTTGGCCTGGGTTTTGCATACTTTTGTTTATAGGCATGTCTGGGCTGTTTGTGTGCTTATGTTGGTGGGGGAAGGGGGGAGCTAGGCTGCACACCTAGGTAACTTTCTTTCTTCCTCTTTAAAATGTAATTAATCTCCCTTGGGGAATCAGGAGTGTGGGGAAACTGTTCTGCTGAAACCTGTTGCATGTCATTCTGATATAGATATTAGCTATAGTTTAGGTGATGGGCCCCATCTGATTTTATGACTGCATAAATGCTGGGCCAACTTCACAGCTGGTACAAATATATGAATAGAGCACTATAGATTTATACCAGGCAGAGACTGTGTGTGCCAGATATGTACTACTTGAGTGAGCATCAGCAGATTTCATTGAAATAACTTCCCATGATGCCACCAATCTAATCACTGGTATGAGAAGTCATAAGTCAAGTAAGTTTCACTTTAATTTGGGAGGATGGGACAACCTCATGCCCATGTGCCATGTTCACACAAGTTGCACTGTAATATTCCTCTGGGCAAGAGATTACAGCATTATATAACAGTGAGGTTAATAAAACCTGCAAGCTTGCAGGAATACTTCTCTTTTTCTTGTGTTCCAGTAAATGTCTGGATCTGGAGCAGTGCAACTACTGAACTTTGTTTTCTGACATTTGCATCTTTGTCAGATATACTTCCTCACACCCTCTAACTCCAGACTCTTTTCCTATACAGAATTCAAGTGGAAACAACAATGCAGTGTTGTAAATATGTAGGTGGGTAAGCCCATGCGCTTCTCTCTTCTCGCTTGGCAGCTTCTGCTGAGCCATTAACGCTTGCCCAGCTAGGGATGGAGGGGAAAGTTTATATGAGTGGTCTCAGCTACTTGCTTGCCAGTTAGAGTACTGTGGAAGTAGTGTTGTCTGTGAAACTTGTGTCCCTCTACATCCAGTTGAAACTGGCCTCTGATTTTTAAAGTTGGTTATGAACAGAGAATGTGACAGCGATAGCAGAAGTCTTGTTTCAACATGAAATCACACAGAGGGGGAAGTCAGACTGAAAAGTACAATGCTTTGGAAGCTGTGATGTGCTGCATTGTCAAAATAAAGTATCAGTGGTGAATACAGCAGTTCTTGTCAAAGGGTTTTCAGTAGTTATGCTAATACATTAACTTTACAACACAATGCTATCTCCAAAGATAGAGTAGTTCTTACAGCAGGACAGGTGCAGGGCTGACTGCCTAGTGAGATGGGTTAGACTGCTGATCCAGCCAATGATATTTAAATAAAATAATGGCAATTAAATAGAAGCTGTTCATTATTCTGTTAAAATATATTGAGGTGGCTATGTTAACTTACAGATTTCTCTTCCTAGTCTCGTAGTTCTTATGTAACTTTGGATTCCATTACTTCTAGAAGGTGTTCTGGTACCTTGTATCCCTTGTTCGTGTAGGAAAGGTATTTCCACAGAGATGCTGTGCTAACAACTGGATTGAGCATGTGTTGAGAAAAGTCTGCACATGAGGGCAGGCAGCCAAAAGATGATTGATAACACTACTGGTGAAGCAGGCATATTGTTAATACCTGTCAGGAGGCTGACAACAGGCATTTCCAGTTTCTGGTTCATGCACATCACAGTGCTGATCAGCTTCGTTTCAAGGACTGACTATGGCTAAAAGCAAGGTATTCCCTTACAGCAATACCACACACAGTCAGGGATTGAGCAAAGGTAAGTATCTTACAAAAGTAGGTATAGCCCTTGCTGTAGAGGAGGTGCTGTCTGCCCCAACCATAGGCAACCATTTGACGCTTTAACTTCTTAACCATTGCTTTTCCTTGGCTAAGGTTGTCTTATGTTTGCACTGAGTGCATGTTCTGTAGGTCCTAGGAAACTTGCCTCTTGCAGCAGAGCTGATGGGTGTGTGAGATGCTTTACATGCTGTTCAGTAGTTTGTAAGCACTTGTAAGATGCGAGCTTAACTGGTACAGCAGCTTCAGTGTTGCTGGAGGGCTGCTGGACATGTCACAGTACAAAGGATCCAACTCATGCTAGTTTGCCTGCAATGTGCTCTATTCTGTTCCTCCTTTCAAATGCCAACTATCCTCAACTTCAGTGGGAGCTTCATGCATGTACTTGGCAGAATAGCATTGTCCTGTGATGATTCAGCACAGTGTTGCGTACCAAAGAGCCATAGTAAAATGGAAGGCGAGCCACAGATGTTGCACCAAGGTCTGAGACTCTGCCCTAATGTTCTTTCATGCACAGATTGGGTTAGCATTATATAAAGCTCTAATGGCAATTGGAGTGAATGATTTTGGAGAACTGTAATTATTTGCTTTCATGGAGGATCTAGATAGTATCTTGGCAGGGAGTAATAATTTCATTGGATGATTTTGTGGTTGGCTTCTTGTTTTGTTGTTTTGTGTGGGTTTAGGTTTTTTTTATATGATAATGTCTTGACTTATGTGAACTTAAAGTTCACCTAGACATGTAATGTTACTTCTGAATGAATGTAGAAATGGCATGAATGTATCACAGCAAATTCTCTAAAACAGCTTGATTTCAGGCTTGGAAAGCAGTGTGAATTCTCAACCTGGAATTTGCTAATGCTAAGGTCTCGAGCTTGGAAGTCTTGTTCCTGCTGTCTGATGTTTCTGGTATGGCAATAGGAGTATGGATGGCATGTTACCCTACCCATGCTACTCCTGGTGAGCATAAATCTGCTGGTAGCTGGCATTTGAAGAGGGCTTTCCCTGTCTAGCTCGATGTGGCAAACACACAGTCCACTTTTAGAGCTGAGTTTGTTCACAGTGATGATTGAAAACCCCTGTACAGTCAGGGTGCCCCTTGTGTGGGGATGCTGTACAAACAGCTGGAAAAGCAGTATGTGTGCCATGGGCTCTACCAGCAATTCCCATTGTAAATGTATAAAAATAGTGCACATCTGTTCTCTTCTATGGGTGTTGTCTCTCTGAAAGCTCTGATACCATCTGTGAGTCTGGCCTGGCCTTCTATTCCTTTGCCTGTGCACACTGCCAAAACTTATTGTGACTGTTTCCTGGTATGGGCAGCTTGGGTCCAAGATCTGGTCAACAGAAATCCTGCTGGGAACTCCTTCAGGCCTGTACTTCGCCAAGTGAGCTACAGGCACACTTGTAACGAAGAGCCTGGTCAGTCCGCTCATGTAAGAGCAGCCGAATTCTTTCTGAGTGTTTTGAAGCAAGTATGCCCTTTGTACTGTATTGCTGTTTGAGCACCCAGAAAGGTCTGAGGAATGTTTGTAGGAAACTGATGTGTAGCTCTATGAAAAATCAAGCATGTAATGTTGTGGCATTAATATCCTATGGCCTCAAGTTGCACCAGGGTAAGTTTAGGTTGGGTATCAGGAAACACTTCTTTACAGAAAG
>PPHD01006017.1:0-25267 GCA_002909625.1 Bambusicola thoracicus
GCTCAGCTGTTAGAAGAAACCAGTGCACCCCCTTCTATTCATATTTCCAGCCTACATGGTGATGGAGCTGGTGATGGTGATAGGAGGTGAAGGTGGTGAGCTGTGCTATCTCTGTCAAGGCAGTTGAGTTGTCAGCCGCTCCCCACCAGTGCGTATCCAGAAGCTCCTGAACCACTCCACAGAGGGCCATCTTTAGTAGACCTGGGCCTGAAGGAAAGTTTGTTCCTTTGGCTGTGACCTGCAGACATCTGAGAAGAGTCTGGCAGCCAACATTATTGCAGATTTTTATCAAAATTTCTCTCACAGTGTAAGGCATAATTAGATATGTGACAATAATTGGCCAGATGACACATTTTAGCCAGCTGTTCTCGATGTTCTTTGAGTTGCTTAAACATATCCACACCTTAATGTTTGTTATGAATTCACTTATGGTAAAGCATAGTAATGTTATGTTCACTGGTAAATAAATCAAGTTGAACCCTACTTCATCACAGCAAAAAGGAAAATAAGATTTCCTTTGGGTAATAATGAGTCTGTTGGAAGCACATATTGGTGGGATCTGATCAGGAAGCTGTGGTGTGATTTACACTCAAAACTGTCATTCGAGAAGGAGATAACAACTCCTCAGTTGCCACTGCCACCAAGGAGGTATCACGTCAGGGAAGAGACGTACTTTGGTTTCCTAGCCCTTCCATTTGCTGGCATAGCAATCTTGAAAGCAAGCTCAATAACGTTTACTTTTTTTGTAGCACATCAGTAGTCTAAGGGCATATAGGGCCGCCTGGGGTAGGTGAGGTGTGGACAGCAGCTGTGTTTGTGGGTGACAGTTTCAACCTCATGAAGGTTGACTTGGACTCCAGGAAGTCCTTGTTAGTGTGGTGGGCAGCTAGACTCCATCATGGGAGAAGCAGTGTGGAGCAGAGTAGGCCACCTTTTCCTTGCTAAGGACTGTATGCATTTTTTAAATCAAATAAGACTGTCAGGCTGCACCACCACCTCTCCCTCTCCCTTTCTTCCCCCTCCTCCCCATTGGATTCATCAGTAATCATGTGGCCAATGAGGCCTGAACCCAGTGGTTCCCATTCTGGAGATGCTGGAAAGGAGCCATGGCTTTCTCCAGCCTCCCAGCTGAAATCACCTGCTTGAGAGCAACAAGATGGGCAGACATTTCTCTTTGAGCACGAGCTCCACTCTGGCCTTGGGCTTTTGAGGCAACCAAGTACACCACACAACCCTCACAAAGACAACATTGAGACACTATCTTAATGCAGACACAGATGCAAAGTACTGGATTGCCAGCACGCGTCTTGGTTGCCTTTCCCATGTGTCTTTTTCACAATTACAATTTTTCACAAATCACAGCAATTCCAATGTACCTTGGAGCACCGGTTTTGCTCGGAAGGTCCTTCAATTGCTACTTCACTCCTGCACCCTCTCTTTCAGAGTCTTTGCTCCCTCCTGTCTGGTGCCTATTGTAGGGCACTTGCTACAGGCAATGTGCCGAGGCTGCTGTTTCCTGCTGGAGCATGTTGTTGTGTTCAGTAGCTGGGCAGGCAAAGACAACTCAGGTGTGACTCATACTGCTCCTCCAGTTTAGGAGTTGCTTGAAGAATGATTAAGGGGAAAAAAAAAAAAGAAAAAAAAAGCGAGAGTGTGTGCGTAATTAGGGCTGGGAAAGTGGGAGTGGTGTCAATGAGCAGGCAAGCTAACAGACTCTTCTGCTCAGCAAGGTTTCGCCACAGGTCTCTAGTTCTTCGTGTTGGACCCATTTCATTGATTCATTTACCAGGATTATACCCTTGCAAAGTAAGTACAGCATTTTTTCTTCCTCTGGTACTTTGATGCCTAACTAACAGTTAGAAAATCTCTGCCATGAAACGTAATCGCATAGAGTGAGCAGGATAAGGAAGCTTGTACAAAAAGACAGCGTGTGAAACTGAAGGTGGAAAAAAGCCTGCTCAAACTACAACATTCTGGTTTTGTCCCAGCACTGCTGTGTTTGTCCGTCTACATTCCTTACCCCTGAAAAGATTCATTGCAAACTGTGAGTGGGGTCTGTCAGGTGAGACTGCGAAGACATGAGGAATTATTGGAATATTTAGACTAACTGTTGGCTGTTCCCAATGGCTTTTCCTGAATCAGAAAAGCAGGCTGTATACGATGACATGAAAATGCTCCGTATCTCTAAGTAGGTGTAGACTGTTTTAGAAGTTCACAAAAGAATATTCTTCTTGTTTTCCGCATGGGTTCGTATGCTTTGCTCTGTTTGCTTTGTCTAAGCCCTGCTAGTTCAAAGGACAAGAACTTAAGTCTACTAATTACCTACTTGATCTTCAGTGTGCTCATCCGGTTGGAAAAATTCACTGACTCTTGAGGCACAATAAAGGGTATTGTGGAGACTCTCTAATTCCTGGTGTGACTTTCTCAGTTGTGTTGCTGATGGTGCTTTTTCCACAACCTGATG
This sequence comes from Bambusicola thoracicus, assembly GCA_002909625.1. NCBI lineage: Eukaryota > Metazoa > Chordata > Aves > Galliformes > Phasianidae > Bambusicola > Bambusicola thoracicus. The sequence continues at coordinate 2,465 of PPHD01006017.1, forward strand.
AACACTCTGATCTCGCTAAAGCAAAGCATCAGTCTGATATTGTGTGTTCCTCAGAGAAACATCTGTTCAGAGGAAATCATGTCTTTGTCACAGTGCTGTGTAACCTGCCTGGTGGAGAGCTGCCATTTGTGTAGCAGTCGGAGGAAGATGCTCACAAGAGTTTTGTTCCTTTATATTTTGTGTTATCCAAGCAAGAGCTCCAATAAGGTCATGTTAAATGGGGAGGGGGAATGCCACACTTGTGAATAAGTATGTGGGTTCTTTCATATCATTTATCTAAACTGAAAGGACTGCAGGGTGTTCACTCACAGTTCGTGAGCTGTAGCCCTAGTGCACAGCCCCAGTAGCAGCCCAGCTTGGATGGCCACCGCCCGGTCTGCCGTGGGTGTGCACTCCTCAGGGCTCTTTAACAAAGGCAAGAATAAAATAAATATATGCTCTGCTTTATCAGATGATGCTTACCATTCAGCTGACGTGACTTGTCAGGTTTCCACAGAGATGTTGCTGTTCTTCTGATTAACTTTTAGAAGATAAGCTACGTTTAGCTTTTCTCTTAGTAAGCAAACAGCAAACAAAGCTTTGTCTCTGTTGGTTGCATTCAGGAGTGACAAAGCAAAAATAGTGTCCTATGCTACTAAACACCTTTAAGTTATTTTTTTCTGTGCTGATTCTAGAGCCTCTCAGCTTCCTCCCGTATCTGAACGTGTTTCTTGAACTCTGTGGCCCCATCACAGCTTTAAGCAAAGCTGGGTGGATCACAGGCTGCCTGTGCTTAGAAGGTGCCACCGTGCCGCGAGCCTCTCAGAATGCTGACTTGCTGCTCTCCTGGGAAAGCAGGGATTCAGCCAGAATCCAAGCAGCCCTTCTTGAAATTTCACTTCCAATTTTGTTGACTCCTCCCTGTGTGAGAGTTTCCTGTGATTACTGACTCAGGAGCTGTGTCTGGTTTCTGGGACTGCTCGTGAGCACCTACTGGGCTTTCGTCTAGAGGAGGTGGCCTCAGCCCTTCTCACTCAGCCAGAACTTGCTGCAGTGGGGTCACTGACACAGCTTGGGGTGCTCAGGGCGTTAAAGAGGCTCAAGACTTCGTAATATTTCACGCAGTAAATTCCTTTCAAGCATGTGAACGTCATGAGCTCCTATGTGTCGTACGTCATCAATGAATGCAGCATTAAAAAAGAAGACTGACCAGATGCAGTTAAAAAAGATGGTGAGATAGAGATTATTCTTTGCTATCCAGTCCTTACTGAAACAGCAGGGTGAAACTGAGGGTGTTTTTTCCCAACAGAATCCTCTGAATGTGCTTTATATCAGTAGTAGCACTAAAAGAAAGTGATAAGCCCTGCCACTACCAGGAATAGACTCTCTTGGCATAACAAAGGCATTGAGAAGCATCATCAGCTACTGAGTGAACAGAAGGTCTGTAAAAGGTTCACCACAAAGTACCTCCAGGCTTCCTCACTGAAGAGGAACACAGAAACCTTGCAGAAAACGATCCAGCTTGCATGATACCAGTAAAGAATTTCTACGTCCTGGTGCAGAATTCCACTGGTGTAAGGAAGAAGAGTGTCATTTAAGTTTGCAAAATTTCACAATTTATTTCCTTGCTCTGAATACTTTGCCACCCAGGAGACTGAAACGCAGGTAGCACATGTACATTTTAACATCACTGTAGGTCATTTGCCAATATAACTGAAAATGCTGATGTTAGAAAGGCAGGACTGCATTTCTGGCATGAAGTCAGAAAGGAACATGAAATGTTTTGAAGTTCCTATGGTTGCATATAGTTTCTTAGGCTGTAAGGAAGATTTGGAAGTCAAAATAGCATCAGGACAGCCCTAACTGAAGAAGGATATTTTACTCCACTAGCAAATGAAATATTTTTCAGGTAAACTGCACACATCATTCTGGCATTGTGAGATTATGCATGTTGTTTATCTTCATGAGAGTGGTAGATGTTGAATGACACATTCTTGGTTCCTTGGGTAATTTTCCATGGTCTCCCCAGTGAGAAATGCCTGGGAAGTTGGCACTTGCCCATTTCTTCCATTTTTATCTGAGACAGAGAAAGTATGCATATGGATTGTGTGCTCGTGGACCTTAAAGTGCCCTTAAACAGAATGAGTTCAAAGGGAAAAATAAGGTAGGCATCCTGTTCAGAGCAGTTTGTGTAAGGTGCACAGAAGTGCGTGTCTGTGTTGAGCAAGTGCAGAAAGGCATTTTAAAGGACGATTTCACATGTGCTCCTTTGACCTGTTGTTCCAAGTGACTCCCTCAGCAGCAGTCCCAGATCTTCATATTTGTTTTTATTGTCTTTTGCCACCGTTTTGCCCAAAGCTCTCTCCTCCTTTGATGTACGCAGAGTCCATCGTTTCTAGCAAGCTTTTCTGGTAATTAGTTGCTTTTGTATGTGAGAAGTTGTGACCACAGGAGTGAGACGGGAATGATGCTTGTAATGCTGACTGGCACCGAGTTCTCACTTTTACACCCAGAAAAACTCTGAGAACATTTCCCAAACCTCACTCTGACACCAGGTTGATTCCTGCTGACATTGTAAAACGGGATCTCCCAGGGTAAGCTTCATTACCAAGCATCTTGGGACACTGCCAGTGTCAAGGGAGATGGACAGACCCATTCTGCTTGAAAAGCATCTTACAGGGGTCCTCTACATGTTGCAAACACCCTCCTCTTCATTTTTATTTGGGGGTAACTTTCTCCAGTGCTGTATATTTAATTTTTTTCCTCCTCAAGATGAATCGCTTTCTTTGCATTCGGAGGCAATTAGGAAAGACTTTGTTGTTGATACCAACAGTCAGAGCACTGTGTGAGGGCACACTGTTGGGTAAGTGTGTTTTTCAAATTTGGATTTAAAAGGCCTTGATTTTATGCCAGTGTCCTTTTTCACTTAATTAGACTGTGCAATATATTTCAGTAACCTTTTGTACAGCATCTTTTAGCTAAAATTAAGCCACGTGGCTTACTAAATATATAGAACATATATATATGGAAGTTAATGAAAACAAAGACGTGAAGGCCTTTTCTAATCAAACAGATCTTACATGGACATCAAAGTTTTCTCAGCTGTGTTGCAGAAAAAATACTCCCCTATTCTGTTACTCCTATAAAAATGTGTAAATATCACAGATTATTTTGGAAATCTCTACTCTCAACTACCAAAACTGCCACAGTATCTCTATACACTGATGTCTGATATTCAGAAAAGCTTGGACAGTATGACACATGCTCTTGAATGCAGATTTTTGTCATTCAAAACGCCATTCCGAACGGGGATGAGAGTGAGTGGTCAGGAGCCGGTGTCCTTGCTCTGGAGACAGTTCCCTGCCCACATGTCCCCTCTTCCCTTTCCTGTCTTCTCTTACCTAACTGCTGTCATCTGGTGAGATCTTTACTCATCTGATGCAATCTAGAATGCAAAAGGTATGAACTAGGTAAATGTTTAAGACTGCAGTATTACGTAGTCATTTGAGAGAAATCTCTGTCCTTAAGGTGCTTCTTGGAAGATCAGCAAATCTCTCACCGAGGTAATGCTTCAGATAATGCTACAGACTTTCCTGTTTGCATCTTCTGTATCAGAGCCTGAAATGTTATTTTAAATAGATGTCTGGATAAGAACAGAACCTTTAAAATCACCTTTTCATGCCATATAAGTTCTAATATTTTGCCATTTTTTTCCTGGGCGGGGAACATGTTGAAGAAACTTTCTGAGTTCTGCTTGAAGTCTTTGCCCTTTTGAAGTCCCTTGCAGTATTCATCTTTTCCTTTTCCTTTCTGTCTCTTTCAATAGACAGAGCTGCTGAGCACCAGTTTATCAGATTGCCTTTCCCTTTCTTTAGGGACACGTGATTTTGGGGGTAGAAGAGCGTCAAACTCACTGTGCCAAAGGAGTTACCGTCTTCCATATTTGTGCTGCTCTTAAGCTTGATATGATATTGACTGAAATTCTGTGGTTTCCCCTTGTTGTCTTTAATCTACACAAATGGCGTTACACTGAAGTGCAGTTTTACATCTATGAAAGCAGTCTGGAAGATCGAATATTCTGTGTCATTCCCAGAACATGGTCCAGAACATCTATCGCTTGGCACCACCTTTTCCATTCCTGACTTCCTAGATCAGCTAACAGCCCTACGGCAATTGCAGTTACTCTGAACTGCTAGGAAAATATTTGCAGTCATCATTGTGAGTGATGAGTGGGCACATAGCAGTATTTATGTAGGAGGCTAAGTACTTAGAGTTTCTAGGATGATCTCAACCTACAGGACTGGACAGTTTTCTAGAGAGTTCTAGCAAGGGTAGGGAGAACAGGGAATCACCCCTTAGAGAGAGGATGTGCCACAGCTAAAGCTTTAATGAACAATTAGACGTGAAGCAAGAGACAGGAAAGATTGTGAGACTTTTAAAAGCCTATCAAAGCACTAGGAGAGCCCAAAGCATAGGCAAAGTACCTTATAAGTTGGCACATCTGAAGAGTATCAATTAAAAACATATTAAATCCATATGTTATCCAATGTGACTCGATATGTGTGGGTCACGCTGACCAACCCAGATTTCTCCATGTACGTCTGGTAATACTGGCTCTACATAGCACACAGAACTGCCAGCTGTCACTTGAAGGTAAAGGCTTTTACTGAGCCACTTGCATTACTTTGGTTGGGCACGGATGAGAGACTCCTCAAAAGCTGCTGGTGGTGTCTGAGACTGGGCAGAATTGGTCAGGCCTCCCACTGTAGGCTCAAGCTGCCCAGTCCCCACACTGGTGTCCAGCCTCCTTCAACAAGGAAATCAGTGACCTGCCAGCCCCACTGCAATGGGAGCTCACTCTGTGGGTCATCTCTCTTTATCCTTTTCTGTTTCACAGGATGACGATGGATGCTCTGCAACTAGCAAACACTGCCTTTGCTGTTGATATGTTCAAAAAGCTATGCGAGAAGGACAGAACAGCCAATATTGTCTTTGCCCCACTGTGTACTTCCACGTCTTTGGCTCTGGCATATAAAGCTACAAAGGGTGACACTGCAGACCAAATGAAAAAGGTGAGCTGTCGGCATCCTGCTGTGTAGCTGCAAAATTATGTGGCTATCAGAGGTGGCTTTCCTATTTATTCCTCTTAATGCTGTACAGGAATGCTGGTTCCCTTGTAAGCCAGTCAGAAAACTGTCATCCAGAATTCCAGAATATTTCCACACTCCATGGCTCCACACAACCAAGGAGGCTGAAAATCACTGGCATAGGGAAAAAAGCTTTCTCAAGCATTTACAAGGTGGATGGGGACATGGCAGAGTCCTCAGCAGTTGCATTAAGACCTTGTCTCCTTTCAACGGGGTGCTGATTGTGGCTGAAGGTCACTGCTGAAGTCACTGCATTTTATGGATAATTGCTTCATGATTATTCAGGACTGCCTAAGCTTAACAGGACTGGAAATAATTTTGCCATTACCGAGTAATTTTAGCAGTTCTGTCTGTGCCATTTCCCCTTTCTCCTGCCATACAGCTAAGAGGAAGATAATGCAGTAGGAGGCAGCTCAGCTTGAGTAGTGGTTTGCCTTGCAAATAGCTCTAGATGCTCAAGGGTTTTACAGCACCACAAAGCAGCATCATGGTGATGGTGCAATGAGTTTATCAAGGTCGTTCTGTGGCGTGGAGAGGCTGCACGGCTGCCTCTGTGAGAGCCAGGATTTACACAGTCTCTTTTTATTCCAGTGCCCACAGTCTCTGCAGTTACCTAGAGGTGAATGAGAAGCAAATTCAGCATGCATTTATATGCTGATTATCACCTGGCTCTCAGGGGCATTCCACGTATTTGAATACATTTTTCTTCCTTCAGCAGTTCCTCCTTATACCTTTGGTTTCCCTGACAGCACATTGCTGGAGCACAGCCTCTGGTGTCTCCGCTCATCCTACAGATTGCAATGAGTCTATTTGCACAGCAACAAAGTGGTATACCCACAAGGGCCTACTGGGTGTTTTCCCAAATAGGATTATTAAAAAAAAAAAAAAAAAAAAAAAAATGATTTTTAGATCTTATTTCTAGTTTAAATGACATCCCAAAGCTTCCTTGCCATTTCAAAATTCAAGCACTGTCTTTCCAATGGAAGAGCTTAAAATATTAACCTGTGCTTAATTTCACTTTCACTTGTGCCTGCAATTTGCATTGAACCGTCCCATAGTAAGTGAACATCCACATCCACAAATAGGGTTCTGTTACACAAGTGCACTTAGGTTTCACATTTCTTAAGAGGTAATTTACTGTGTCTGTAAAGACATGGTGTGTTCAGGGAGGAAGAGCAGGAGTGAGGCTGAAAGGGAAAAGAAGGTCACTAATGCTGGCTGGGAAAGATGAGAAGGGTTGGGCAGGCTGTATTTAATGGAACATGCACTCTCAAAGACCTTGCAACAGGCAGGCACCTAAAACCAGAGAGGTTTAGGTCATGGTAGAACATCCTGGAACTGGGCATGTGATTCCCCGGAGCTGGGAGGTGGGTCAGCAGCCTTACCTCTAGCTTACATTCTGTCTGCCAAAGCTCACCTAGTTATCTGATTGATTTCTGCTGAAATACCACATGATGCCGTGTGTCAATAATCAGAAAACCTTGCCATATGGCAAGCAGTTTTTAAAGAAGTAACCCACTTCCAGAAAGGAAACTAACTGGAACGTTTATTTATCTGGCCTCTAAACTCCAGATTTTTGGACAAGAATGTGAATTTGATGAAAACATGACTCCATGCTGCAGATATGTAGTTCACTAAATCACATTACTGGTATGAACAGCTCTATGGAATTCTTTGGACTGCTCAGAGGAAGGAAACACATTTGGTTAAAGTTTTGATAGGATGAAGTTTTTAGATGTGGTGATGTCAAATAAATGAATTATTTTTTTAGTAATAAATAAGAGTGAGAAGTCATGTTGTTAGCTTGAATACAAAAAAGTCAAAGCTCTGGTCACAAACAAGCATTCTTTATTGCCAAGCTGTTAGGCCTGGAGCATGTCCAGAGAAGGACAACAAAGCTGTGAAGGGTCTGGAGCACAGATCTTACAGGAGAGCAGCTGAGGAAGCTGGGATTGTTCAGTCTGGAGAAGGAGAGGCTCAGGGGAGACCTCATTCCTCTCTACAACTGCATGAGAGGAGGCTGTGGTGAGCTCGGGGCTGACCTCTTCTCCCACGTAGCATTAATAGAAGGAAAGGCCGTGGCCTCAAGTTGCACTGGAGGAGGTTCAGGTTGGATATGAGGAATTTTTTTTTTTTCTGAAAGAGCAGTGAGGTATTGGAACAGGCTTCCCAGGGAGCTGCTCAAGAATTGTGTACATGTGGCACTGAGGGATGCGGTTTAGCGGGCGCAGTGGTGGTGGGTTGACAGTTGGACTAGATCATCCCAGAGGTCATTTCCAACCTTAATGATACTATGATTCTATGAATTTTTAGATAATAAAAAGAAAGATGCTCAGTATTTTATTTTGTTCATTATCAGGTGCTCCATTTACAAGACGTCAAAGATGTTTCTTTTGGGTTTCAAACGGTAACTGCAGATGTTTCCAAACTCACCTCTTTCTTTGCACTGAAAATGGTCAAGCGGCTCTTTGTAGACAAGTCTCTCAGCCCTACCACAGTAAGTACTGCAGAAAAGTGCTTGAATTGCTTGACCAACCAGACTTCAATGTTATTCAGAATACATTCTCTCACTATTACCTTTTACTTGACTAGACTCAGATGATGAACAGCATAATAAGAGTTTGTAGGAGGATGATTGTTCTGCTTGACCCCAAGCAATGCAGCCACTGCTAGAGTTGCAATTCTTTCATTAATATGTTTTAGGTCAGTAGGCGCAGTAGGTTTTGAATGCAATGTGACTTCTATGCCACATCAAGGGCTTTGCAATGTAAGTATGACTGGGAAGGATTTTAAATAAAGATGGTGGTGCAAGAGTGTGTCTAGTCCACACACCCAAGGTAATTACTGCATAAAGAGTAGTTTTCTTAATCTAACTGAGGAGCCACAAGCCTGGTTATTCAAACAACACAAGTGAGGAAGGTGTTGTTTGGCCATGAAACTTAAGGACCTTGCAGACAACTGAGAAAAATGTTGTGTTTGTTTTATCAGAGTTGCCTTTGAATAGGCCCCGAGAAAGGGCAACTTCAGCCTAGAAGTGATGTTTCAGAAGACTCACAGCCTGCTTGAATGTTGTTATAATCAGGTTGCCTACTTTTTGGCCCCATCCACAGCAGTGGGCATCTCATCTGACAAGGATAGGCACACTGTGAGCAGCCTGTGGCCTTTGTCTCATCCCTTTCTTTTGCCCAGATCTAGACTGAAGGCCACTTTATCCTTTCAAACTCAGGCAATATGTTCACTCCTGCAGTACCAAAGGTACTTTAGCAGCCAGTATAACTGGATTGAAGACAGTCTTGGGAGCAATCTACTGAATGCGGCTGTGTGTCCTGGCTGTCACCTGCTGTTACTTATTAGCTGTCCTTTGTAATATAATCTCTGCCTACACCACAATGAAGCTTGGGATACTTGCTTTGTAGGCCGTATGGAGAGTCATCTAGTGAAGAGCATCTAAGGGAGGTTAGCTTTGGTACCTTGTGTCTTTCAGGACTTTGTTAACTCTACAAAGAGGCCTTTTCCATCAGAGCTGGAACTAGTGGAGTTCAAAGAAAAAGCTGAGGAAACACGGCAGAAGATCAACAAATCTCTCTCAGAGCTAACTGATGGTGAGTAGGGCCTAACCTCAGGGATGCTGCTTACCTCTTTGAAGAATGATGTCTTTGTCTCCATGACATCTCCTAAGCTTTTAGAAGTAAACATGTAGTGAAAGCAAAGGGACTGCACCTATTATTTGGATAATCCTCATGAGAGGATTAGCCATGTTAGCATGTTTTTAAATCATTTACTTTACTTCTGTGGCATTTCTGGAGGCAGACCTTGCATTAGCCTTTGGCAAAGCATCTCATTTGTTTTCACTGGGAAAGTTTGGCTCTTGGCTGCGGAGCTTCACAAACTTCTGACATCAATACATCAAATCCTGGCCCCGTTCTCTAATGGAGAATATGTGCTGAACTCTGAATTTCAGGCTGTTAATTAGTAGCTCATCTCAGCAGCACAGCTGATTGTGACCACAGGTGGACATATGTCTCTCACTTGGAAACACTCCTGTGGCAATAGGTCTGCAGCACTTTTCCTGCAGTACCACTGAGCCACTAAGTCACAAGAAGTGCCTCTCAGTGACCATCAAGGCTCCCAGGCAGAACCTGCCCAGTCTGTGCGGGGTAGAGGTCTGGTACGCAGTGCCCAAGGCAGAGCTCATGTACATGCTGTCCATAGGTAGCTCCAGGGTTGGTTGCTGCCTGTTGCCCTCATGTGGTACACATATGAAAATATGGGTGCCTGAGTTACATCTGCTCCATCCCAAGGTGACACAGGTGCCCACGGGGAAGTACTTTTTGCTGCCTGTGTGATTTGTGCATGAATGAAGACTAACATCCACAACAATATGAATTCAGTGCCCTATGACAGTGTTTGAACAGACAGAAAATAAAGCAAGGGAAAGAATTACGTTCTCTTTTTGAAATCCATGGCACTATTTGGTTATGGACTGTAATTAGATGGTTAGCGGTATTTCTTATTCGGGTTATCTTATTCTTATGTATCACTCCAAAAGTAAGTAGAAGCTAAACTGGAACTTCCCTTGAAGTCTCGCTCTCCAAATGAGAAATATTTTTTTCAGTTCTACCTGCTGAATTTCACTGAAGTTTCAGTACCTTCTTTAAAGTACTATAGAAAAGCAGTAGACATATTTTTTTATTCTGTTTTATGTAAACCGAGTAAAAATGTCACTTGGAAGATCTGTCTTGATCACAAAGTCCACTTCAAACATGAAGCTGCAGCTAAGGAACTAAATGCTTCTATTTGGGGATCTCCCTTTATCATTAAAACTGCTATCTGTGAGGTGCAGGGCAGAAATATTTTAATTCAGTACAGTGTTCCCATGCTCTGTGAAAACAACACATATGTTGATAATTTACTTGTATTAATGACCAGTTTAACCATGTTCACAGGCAAAATGGAGAATATTCTGAATGAGGACAGTGTAAGTGACCAGACTCAGATCCTCCTAGTTAATGCAGCTTATTTTGTCACAAACTGGATGAAGAAGTTCCCAGAGGCAGAGATCAAGGAATGTCCTTTTAAAGTCAACAAGGTATGTCCTGAAATAAAATAGAGTACACCTTCTACTCAGATGAATGTTTGCCAATTTTGTGCTAAGGAAATTTCAGTGAGAGAAAGTGAAAAATATTTGTTACTACTATGGCATTCTTAGACTCTCTGTCAAAACCTATGTGCTGTTGCAAAAGTACCTAAGCCAGTTTTCTTGTTACGTTGCTAGTTTGAAGCTGTTGGTGAAACAAGCACTAAAGGTCACCAATAGGAGGCAATTTTTTCCTTTAAAGCACATCCCCGGTATGTTTCATTAAGTACACCTTGTCACATGAAAACTGCTCCCCTTAAAGTACCAACAGCTTTCACTAGTAGAGTCTTACAGCTGATACCGTTACTTACGGAAGTCAACAAATTCCATGATGGTAATCAATGTACCACTTTCATGCAAGCTTGCAAAGTTTCTTCTCTCATCTTCTCTGTGAATTAAAAGGAGAGCTAGATTGTCTCCTCTTCTGTTTTGCAGACTGAAACTAAGCCAGTGCAAATGATGAATCTGGAAGCTACTTTTTGCCTGGGTTATGTAAAAGAGTTAAATGTTGCAATCCTTGAACTTCCATGCCTTAACAAACATATAAGCATGCTCATTCTGCTCCCCAAAGACATTGAAGATGAAACGACTGGCCTGGAAAAGGTGAGAGAAAAAAAACAGTACTGAGATGATGCTTTCCATGCACAGCTGTGTCGGTTAGCAGTGGGTAGGCTGGGTAGGGACTGTCTTCCTTGGATTCCTTCATTAGGTTGTTGAGCTGATTACATAGCAAATGTTCGTGAAGAACCAGTAATCAGAGGATGTACATTTAGTGGAGTTTCTCTGGAAGTAGAGATAGATTAAATAATCGTTACATCAACATAACTGAGAGTGTAAGTTAACTCTGAATGCTACATGCAAAAGTTGTCTTTTGGACTTTGATTATTGGGGTTTGATAGGACTGATGAGTTCAGAAATGGTCTTTTTGTCCCCACTTTCTCTGGACTGCACATTAATTTCCTTTGTTCTTTATGTCCTCAGCTGGAAAAGGCACTCACCCCTGAGACATTATTACAGTGGACCAATCCCAGCATGATGGCCAACACCAAAGTGAATGTATTTCTTCCAAAGTTTAGTGTGGAAGGCGATTATGACCTGAAGCCACTCCTGGAAAGCCTCGGCATGACACACGTCTTTAATGAGAGTGCATCAGATTTCTCTGAGATGTGTGAAACCAAAGGTGTGGTTTTGTCGAAGATCATTCATAAAGTCTCCTTGGAAGTAAATGAACAGGGTGGAGAGTCTCTAGAGGTACCAGGATATCGGATTCTGCAACACAAAGATGAATTTAAAGCTGACCATCCGTTTATCTTTTTGTTTAGGCACAACAAAACTCGCAATGTGATTCTTTCAGGCAGATTCTGTTCCCCATAAGCAGGGAATATTAATTATGAAAAAAAAACCCACAATTAAATTTATGGTGATGCATGTTCCTGTAAAGCTTGGTGTCCTGACTATCACCTTTGAAAGGAATTCTAAGAGGTTCATATATCAACAGGGTAATACAATGTACTCTGCATATGCAGCAGAACTAGTTTATTTCCTTTTATTTAATCCCCTTAAACTGAAGGATTCCCACTGTTATGAACACATGATATTTGACTAAGAAGTATTCCATCCTCATCCACAAGAATATTTTGTTCCTCTGTGACATCTTTTGCCAAAACAAAATGAGCAGAGAACCTGTTTTTGAAAGACTAAGAGCTGGAAAAGGCTCTGGGAGGAAGAGCTGCATTCCTGTTTCATATCCAAAACACCTTCCCTTGAGGCTCATACTCACTGCCTCAAGGGGGAAAATGTGGACATGTGGTGTGATAGCCCTCTTCTTGTACTTGGCTGTAGTCTGGTGATCCAGGGTGCCCTGCTGGACCCTGCTAATGCACGGTGAAATAGTGCAGCTGAACAACTCAGAGTTTGCATCTGTGGAACAGCAGCTGCAATATGGATGCAAGAGGCAATAATAAAACGCCCAGAAGACTCTTCAGTGTGTGCTACCTCAGTTTGTAGGTGGGGGAGGTTGCACTCTACTGTGTGGGATTTTTTCACTCATTCTCCTTCAGACATGGCAGAGGTGACCAGTTCACTGCAGCTGAGAAGAACTCTGCTGTATGTATCCTGAGAAAAAGAAGGTTGTGCAGTTCTAGGATAGAAATCACTTGGATTGATATTGAAAATGCCACACGCTTCAGATACAAATTTTCTGTCACTTCTGGATTCAGCATTAAGGAGGCTCCACACATCTACCTAACCTCTGGGATTCAAGAAAGAAATAAAGACTTTGACTTGAGTGAGATTAACACTGTAATTACCAGTCTCCAAATTCTATATGAAATTATGGTAATTAGTTTTCATTTCTATCTAAAGACTGCCTGCTGCATATGTTCAGTACTGATTTACCTAATTACTGTTCAGAATAAAGCGCTACAAAACCTGTGGCAAATGTCTGTAGTACATCCAGTGTCAGTCTGTTCTCCTTCACTCAGCTTCCAAGAGGGAATAGGAACAGAAATTGGTAGATTCATTCAGGACACAGTTAAAATAAATATATGAAGAAATTAAATCTGTGACTGAATTGCCCTTTTGGACCACATGATAATAGCTGACAGTTAAGGAGTATATTACTAGTTGGTCAATATATAGAGTGAGTTCAATTATATAACTTCAAAGAAGGGGCCATTTTAACTGAGTATTCCCCTTGGTTCTTCAGATCTGAAACAACCTAGAGATTTCTAAATGGGAACATACAACCCTTAATACATATTCCTTTCTTCTCATACTAGAGCACAGCACAGTGGCTATTATGGATTTGGAGAGAGTTCTGTTTTGATTCTTGGTGTTCCCAAACCACACGTAACCTTTAGTCACAAACATTCAGGGGTTTCACCAGTTGTCTTCCCTTTGTGAGCCTCTAATGATCGCTGACTTATCTTAATATCAGACAATTAGTGGATACATTGGTTCACATCTTTGAAGGCACTGAGGGGAGTAACTCACCAAAACCAACAAGAGATGAGTCCCTGCAGGCATCTGGGGGTCTCTGCTGCTCTTCATCAGCCACTCTGATACATAGATAGAAGAATGCTATACGTAAGACTTAGTTTCATGCTGTCTGAGAGGAGACAGCCTGCAAAGATCTTTATTAGCTCAATAGCTTCAGTGATAAATGAGTGTCTGGAAAATGTTTTATGTGCCCCATCATTGTCTGATCTGTTTTGGAGGCTGGGGTGGTAGTTATCCAGAGCTGTCATCACTGCGGTGTCCACTGGTTCTCCCACTGGTCTGGGCATTGCACGTGGGGTTGGCAGCCGATGAGCAGCTGGACAGTCTGTACATAGGCAAGGTGGACTAGTTGCCTACAGTCTGTGCAGTTTCTCTGTGTTTCAGCACTGACTCGCGGTCTAGTAGTTGCAGGTATCCTGCAAGCCATATCACACTTGCGACTGCTGTGCTGGTTTGCTAGACTGATGAAAATCTCTGTTAGACTGCCTCATCTCTCTTCTTTTGCCTGGATAAGACTTATTGAAGGAGAAAAGCTGAGATACAACTCTCAGATTTTCTAGACCATGAAAATATTGCAGTGCAGGAGCCATTCAATCCAGCTCCATTTAAACGCTGATCAGAACACTTAGTGCATCCACGTATGTTCCCAGAGAGCTCCTTGTTGGTGCCTTTGCCAAGGAGGACTATCCCATGAAAGCACACAGGAATGCTGCCTCCGGCAGAGACCTGTCTGCCTCCACCTCCTGATTAACATGAAGGTACCCAAGCCTATGCAAGGCAAGCTGATATTTCAGATAAGAAGCTGTCTCAGTTTACAGAAGGCCATGAAAAGCTCTGGTTCATTTTCCGTATCTTTTTCTTCTCTCTGCTTTTGGAAAATAATTCTTATTTCCTACTAGCAAGTCCAGACTAGAGTTATATTTAGTCTTGATTTGTTAAGCTGCTAATCATCATGAATTTTAGCTTTTACTAATGGTATCTTAGATGATCTAATATACTAACACCTAGTAAGTGACTTCAGATAAGGTGTAGGCACTTATACCACAGCCCAATTTGAAGGAGGTAAGTGCGGATGGCAACCAAACAAGGAACAACACAAATAGGCCCAAATAGCCCATGGAGGGCCAGAAAGTACAGCTGCAGCCAAAGTTGCGATGTAATTTTTGAGCCCCTTGAAGCCAGCAGGCCAGCCTCGTGCTTTTGGTGTAATGGACATCATATAGCCAAAAAGGAAGGTTATGCCATAATCCTTGCTCCATTCAGCAGTTGGACTCGAGTGTACTAGTCTTGTTTCCTAGACCCTTCCAGTCCTATGGAAATTTAGAAGTCCCAATGTAAAGCCTATTCAACTTGCAGCATGTGAGAGGAAAATATCAGAACAGCTACCACTAATGTGAGAAATGCCATTACAGGGTATTGTACTGTTCCACCCATTCTGGCCTCTGGGCTGTGGGCAAGAAACTGCATGGGAGGACATGGGAAAACCTGTGTGGGAGCTTGTGTATAGAAATGTATTTGTACTCAAAGGCGTTGGCTGTGACGGAGAAAGTGAGCATAGGTGAGGACTTGCTCAGATCACCAAGCAACTCCACCTCACCTTTCAACACAGCATTACTATCCAATGATGGGTAACTGGCCTGATGGAAAAAAGCAAGCCATGGCTGGCTTTTGCAGGCAGTTGCAAACTGCAGTGTTATGCAGTCTAGTCATCTCATAACTTGCTTAGCTGCACAGTCATCGCTCACTTCCTGCTCCCAGCATTTTGTAGAAGAGAACTGGTATATCTAAATGCTTTGCAGTAGCCCGAATTGGTTTTGGGGATGAGCAGCTAGTTTTGAAACTTGAAAAATGCCGCATACAGGCAATTGGCCTGGCTGGAAAAGCAGTGCAGTTTTGAACCTTAGGTATGTTACACGTGCAAGTGTAGAGTCCTACACTTGGGGAGGAATGACTGCAGGTACCAGTACAGGTTAGGGGCTGAGCTGCTGGTGAGGAGCTCTGCGGAGAAGAACCTCAGTGTCCTGGCGGGCAACAGGTTGGCCATGAGCCAGCAGTGTACCTTTGTGGCCCAGAAGGCCAATGGTATCCTGGGGTGCATTAAGAAGAATGTGGTCAGCAGGTTGAGGAAGGTGATTCTTCCTCTCTGCTCTGGTGAAGCCACATCTGGAGTACTGTGTCCATTTCTGGGATCCTCAGTTCAAAAAAGTCAGGGAGCTACTGGAGAGTCCAGCAGAGGGCCACAAAGATGACTGGGGTCCTGTAGCATCTCCCTTGTGAGAAAAGACTGAGAAACCTTGGACTTTTCAGCCTGGAGAACAGAAGGCTGGAGGGGGATCATATCAGTGATTACAAATACTTAAAGGGCAGAAGCCAAGTGAATAGGGCCAGGCTCCTTGTGGTATCCTGTGACAGGAAATGGACGAAAATTCTACACCAACAAAAGGAAGTATTTCTCTACTTTGAGGGTGACAGAGGACTGGAACAGGCTGCCCGGACAGGTTGTGGAGTCTCCTTCTCTGGAAATATTCAAAACCCGCCTGGATGCTTTCCTGTGCAACCTACTCTAGGGAGCTTCTGTAGGAGTGAGTTGAACTCAGTGATCTCCAGAGCTCCCTTCCAACCTCTACGATTCTATGATTCCATCCTAACGGCCTTAGAAGGGTCAGAAATTGCACATATGGTATAATGTTCTGAGGCAAAGCAGTGAAGCAGATTGCAAGGAAGCTCTAAGGAGATATACAGAGCAAATCAGAGAAATGAGTGGAGGAACGATGTCAGTGTAAAAGGGAGGGAGAAGGCACAGAGTTTGGAAGAAGGAAAGCAGTGAAAGGTGTTCAAAAATGGCACTGAAAAATGGCTAGGACTCACAAAAGCAGCAGAAGAAAAGATGGAGAATGGAATGGGAAAGGCAATAGGCAGAAAGAAAGCAAAAAATAGAGAGGCAGGAACAAACGACTAAGAAGTCTGAAGAAATATGCAGAAAGGAAAAGCAAACAACAAAGCGAATGCAAATGGAAGAGAGAAAAAGGTGAAAAGAAGGAAAATATTACTGAGGAGATCTGATACTGTGCGCAGATTTGTGCTTCCCATCTCTTTCTTTGCATCTCACTGCATGCTGGGGACATAACCCCATGTGATCAGCCTCTCTTGGACTCCTATTCTTAGCTCCAGTGATTTAAAAGAATACCCCCTGGGTGGGGATTCCTGTTACAGATCAAGGAAATACTTCTTCCTCTCTCTAATTAAAATCCTTCCAATCACAGAAAGCTGGCTCTGTACCTGAATGCGTACCTACTACCTGTAGGCAACATAAAGCTCATGTATTTCCTATTCATTTGCTCTATCTCTGCAAGCTCAGCCCCAAACAAGGGATCTCTAAATCCTAGCAAGAACCCTGCACACCCCAGTGTCCAAGTCCTGACACCACCAAATTCAAAAGGAACTACACACAGCACCACAGCCATGGATCTCCAGTGTTAATGCTGTTTTCCAGCTAGGGGTGACTTGGCTTTGCAGTCAGGAGATGTTGCCAGGATGCCTCCTGCCAAACTAGTTGGACAGCTTTGAGCGAAATGCTGTTAGCACATTGTTAGATATAGGTTTCCTGGTCTTCTGCAGGAAACTGCAGGATGACATTTGCATGAAATTACAACGTGCAGCCTTTATCAACAGTTGGCTAGAGACTGAATTTTCCCACAAGAGAGTGGAAGAAATTTATAATAGAGTATACACAGGAAGGTGCTCCAGAGCTCAGCTGTTGTGTTCTTCATTTGACCCCTTTGGGCAAGAAGGTAAACATTATTTTTCTCTTCAAAAATAACTTGTCTTTTTTGTTGTTGTTGTTGTTGTTTTCTTTTGGCCAAATCAGTCTAAAAGTTGGTAAAGTAAATTTCATGTTTACAGATGGGGCAAAGGGGGAGGTACTTTCACAGGCTGGAGAGAGCAGAAGACACTGCTAAAATTTGGGTGGTCTTCACAAAGGGAGGTGGTCTTCTCCGGGGTGAGGCTGGCAATTTAGGAACACATGCCCAAAGCTATGAATCTAAAGATGCCTGCCTAAATTCCTCAGACTTTTGACTGAAATTTCAGTCCTCCCTGCCTGCTTGGAGAGCTATAACTGCCACAGACTGAGTGGTTTATACCACATGCAGATGCTTTGCTGCCTACATCTCCAGAAGGGCCAAAGGGCTGTTTTAGAACAGCCCAACTCACTCTAAAAAAAATAGGCTTTATGAGAAGCGATGGTGCAGATCATCTGGGTCAACTCACCCATACATTAATAGAAACAGGTTAATTTTCCTTCTTCACTCAGGTTTCCACGGCACAAGGAAAAGCCTTGAAATGTTCACTAGACAAGAGAGGGCATGCAACTCTTTGGTTGCGTGCTTGGGTGTTTCCTCTCTACCCTGGTCTCTGCTGCTAGGATTGTTTATGTTCTTAAACAATGGCTGTATATAATAGGAAGGGTGGAGTATTCTTCAGATTTTGTTTTGGTAATGGGGATGCTTCACTATCAACATATTTGCTCCTGGCTTTGGCAGCGGTGTTCAAAAATTTGCTGAGAAGTTTATGTAACTACACATTGGCATAACAAATAGCTTGCCACTGTATGGCCAATGTACATCCATTCCTGTTCGAGCAGGAATAATCAGCCTAAGAAGAAGCAGAAAAGATACATCCTGGAGGTACTGATGCAAAATAATAGAACCACTCAGGAAAATCCCCTTTCCTGTATAAAAACAGCATCATGAGGGGCTCAGTTGCTCTGGAGATGGACTTGGTAACATTTCTCCTGAAAAGATATTTTGTGCTGAAATGTATTGGGTTTTAATTTAAAGCACATTGCTTTGGAAATGTATTGTGTTGCATGGGGAAGACTAGAATTTCTGCGTTTTAGGAAAATTCATTTTTCTTATGTGTTGTGTCCCTTTAAACCTAAAAAGCCACAGAAACACTTTGAAAGTTTTTGTATGAATGGTCATGAAAAATAAGAAAGTAACTTCTACCAACCATATGCTTTTCCTCTGAGGACACTGTATTATCCGTTGTGTTCTCCTTTTCTAGGATAGACACATATCATTTCTGCCAATTCTTTCTTCCTTTGCTTATGAGAAATAAATGTACATTAAAGCACTTAAATAAGAAGAAGAGTAAGTATGCAATTGGAATTATCATGCAGCATCAGGGAAAACAGGTTTCTTCTTGCTTTCCCTTTCTACATATAGAACTGCCTTACAAACCAGGCTACCGCTCTTTCAGCATCCACATCTTATTTACTGCCTCCTCCTGTTGACTGCATAATGTAACATACCACATCTTTTAATTATGATAGCTTTGAGCGCAGCTTTTCATTCTTAAGTAAATTTTGCCTTGATTTCATCTTTGGCCTAAAACAAGCACTACAGAGAGAACAGAGTGTGAACAGCTATGGAAAAGGAGTATTTTTCACTTCACGGAGCCATGGAAGCAATTTGTTATCCTTACAAGACTTCTCATATACAGTGGTATCTACGGAAGGAGGCTCTTTTCCGGGGTAGCTCCCTGCTCACATGTAACAACACCAGCAATTCCATCTCCCAGACTGTGTTAACAGCTACTGAGCCATCATGCAAAGCATCTCCCTTCATCAGCCATAAAACCACAGCCCTGCTTGCTGCCTCTGCACAATTGCTAATGTTCTGTGCAAACAGTTTGTCTGGTGCAGAACAACAGCTGTGATCTTTCTGGAACACTTCTTTTGATCTTGTATTTTCTCTCCTTCCCACTCGAAGATCTTTTAAAAGAACCATTTCCATTTGCTGCCCAACATCTAGGTGTTCTCCAAGTTACTCTGTCCTCATGGTGGCTCCAAAACTCAACAACAGATGATAACAGAGATCGTAAGCACGGCTTAATGATGTGGACTCATACCTACACATACTCCCTCCCCAAATATCCATTAAGAAAGTTCACTAAATCCTTTGGTTCACTAGTAAGGAAGTTCCTTCTCCAGCCCACATCCCTTTTCCCTCCGCTGTTGCACTGCTTTTCTGGGGGAGCCCTGTAAATAGCTCACACGAAGCCATGGAATTGATGGCAGTGGTTGTACCTGGATGTCACTCTGAAGACAGTCTGCTGCTTTTTCTAAAGGCATGGACACCTCTGTACACCAGACGCTTGCCTTTAAAACCTGCTTCCAGCTCTCATGCTCTCCCTCTGTGCTTGGTGGTTGGTTCTTTCCCTGTGGGTTGGGGTGGAGGTGCCTTTCTTCTGTTGAGGAAGTTCATTAGCTCCTCTTGTCTCCTCGACGCCTTCTGAGGTCTGGACACACCCACAACATGCATCCTGACCTACATTCACAGTAAACAACCTCTTAGATCCATTTTAGATCTTTCACCAGCTGTGAAAGTGGAGCAACACAAACTTTAACATGAAAGAAGTGTTGAGTTTTGTTTTCAGAAGGTTGTGAATAATAGCTAACGAGGGCGGAAGAAAAGAGAAATGATTACTGCAATGTGTTTCTCTTGTGGTAGGATGACTGCCCGTTTATGTTAGGCCTTCATATGAAGTACTACTGGACTTCGGGGTGAAACAAGTATCTCAGAATGAAACATATATGAACATTTTATTTCAAGTTAAGTAAAAGGAAAGAAATGCCTACACTTGGCACACATCAGCACCTTCATATGTTCAGCAACTTGACTTTCCTGTCAATCTATCTTAGGCTAAGCCTTTTTTTCTTGTGGGCTGAGTTCATTCCCATTGTCTGGCACTTGCTGCAAGCTAAGCTGCTGGCACAGACAACTTGCTTCACCTCAGCAGAGCCATAGCAACTTCTCACACCCTGGTAACTTTGGTGCCTGAGCCCCCACTTGTCATGCAAAGACCCTGCCTGTCTCATACCTGAATGAGAGGCAGTGTGTGTTCCACATCCTTGCAGTCAGTGCAGGACACTGAGTAGTTCTTGTCCAAATGCAGGCTGAAAGCTAGAGCCACCCTGACCTGAGTGCTTTCTCTCCATACTGTGCTATGTATTTTCCCCTAAATAAAATATCCTTCTGGAACACAGGCCACAGTTACTTATGTCTGCAAGCAGCTTTGCTTTTCTTACATTTTTTTCTGATGTGCTGTCCAGAACATCCTTTGTTTGACACTAACATTGATGTGGGCTTTTTATGGTATAATATTTTGAGTACTCTGCTGCTATCCACACAACAGCTTTACAGTTATTTCCCTAAAGGACTGATAAGGGCATCTTAAAAGCCCTTTTTTTTTCCAGATGGCATTCTTAATGAAAAGACCAAGCTGAAATTTAGTCCCAAATTCTTCTTACAAGAGTGGATTTAATGACCCACAGGAAAAGCATCAGACTTCTGTATTTACAGTACAGGAGAAAAGAATGAGACAGATCTTGTCCTGCCATTGAACAGGAAGCTTACAGACTTTCTGGGGCTGCTGAGCTATTTGCTTCGTTGGGAAATTGCCACTGTTTATCCATTCTGAATCAGTGGTTCCTATCAAATCAATGAGGAGACACTAAGTATACTGCAAACAGTGCATGTTTCCATAGGTAGTATCATCCATAGCTGTTTATGTTCCTTCTTCATACATGAAAATAATTACTAGTAATTTTATTTTCATGAATCTGTTGTTTGAATCCTTCACACTGCAGCTCAGGTTACCAGATGTGGTTAGATGCCTGCGTAGTTTCTGTCACCCCAATCTGTCACTAATCATGTTGTTACGAGAGGAAAGAACTGATGCGATGACACACATTAAACTAGTTTGTAGAAGGAAATCCACGGCTGACTGATTTAAATACCACAATCTTTTGCTTACAAATAAGAACAAGTAAGATAGACCACAGGAAACTCTCTTTTGGAAGGAATCAGATACATTGTGGGATAAGACGGAAAAACAACTATTTCTAAGGAATTCTCATATGGTATGAGTATTGGGGCCCCTTTCCAGATCCTGCTGTATCCACATGAGGATGAATTGATAGATGTGTGCAAAACTGGCTATTTCAAACTCAGAATTCAGCACATTTCTACTATTTAGCAACCAACTATGGGATGATTTTAGGGCGGACAGATACTTCACAGTGTGATACAACTAAGCAATCAGCTGATTCGCATTTCTCCTTTCCCTTTTTGTTCCCAGTAAGCTGCAGGCTTCACAATGGGCTCCATTTCTAGAATGATTACTGAGTTTTGCCTTGATCTCTACAATAAACTCAACAGAACAGCAGAAGGCCAAAACATTGTCTTCTCTCCAGTGAGCATCTCTACCTCCCTTGGCCTGCTCCTTCTAGGGGCACAAAACAACACTGCCGCTCAGATAGAAGAAGTAAGTACTGCTGAAACGTTCTGAGATACTTCCACATAGCCTGCTGTTCCGCCAGTGGCAATGCTGGGCTTTGCAGCACAACACGTGTGCTTAGGAAACAAGGATAAACACAAGCTCAGCTGCTGCCTTGAGAGCAGTGCTTGGTGTGCTGTGATCCCTGCTCACTTATCACCTGTGACATTCAAATGATTCAAAATGTCTCACCTACAGAGCACACAGAGCCTGGGGGTACAGGGTGGGCATGAAGAAGTCTGTTCCTCTGGTCACTATGCCTTTTACTCCCTGCAGTGCAAGCTGGATGTTCTGAGATCTTTTATTTCTTTTCTTATTTGATTCTGAGAGCAGTAAGTGACCAATACTCCTAAGGTATATGTAGCATAAGGCAGTAGCTGGCTCTGGCCGTGTCCTGGTGGACCTTCATCCATTGTATTATAATACTGCCATAGGTCAGCTGCTGCCAAGGGAGTCTCATTCTCCTTATGAGGTTCTGAAGGACTCTTGCTTAGTTTAGGAAAGCAATGGAGATCAAGTACTCTCAACAAGAGGGAATGGCTTCAAACTAAAAGGGAGGAAATTTAGGTGAGATGTTAGGCATATGTTCTTTAACAGAGGGTAGTGAGGCACCAGCACAGGCTTCCCAGAGAAGCTGTGGTGCCCCATCCCTGGAGGCGCTCAAAGCCAGGTTGGATAGGGCCCTGGGCAACCTGAGCTGTTGGTGGCAGCTCTGCCCACAGCACGGGGTTGGGGCTGAGTGGGCTTTGAGGTCCCTCCCAACCCAAACCTTTCTATGATATAGTTAATAAATCTACATCACTCATCCAGGACAGCCCAGCAAATCTTTCAAACAAGGAAAATGCCTTTATCCCAGTTAAAATTACTTTGACCTCTTCAACTGCAGGTTCTCCACGTAAACAATGCTGCAGGAACTACAAGCCCTGAATCTGAGCTTGAAGGTGCAGTGCCCGAAAACAAGCCTGAACTAAGTCAGGAAAGAGAGACTTCCCCCTCTCTGGTATGTCTTTTGTAGTACAAGAGCCTTTCTTTCACTCCACAGTAGCCTACTAGTTGTAAAGCACCACAGCCTGCCACTGGAGGGAGTCAAGATCCCATGCACAACGTCTGCCTGGTCTACTATGCCTGATTGAAGGTGTTCCTTTATAATCAGCCAAGTCTTCCATAAAGTCAAATCCAAAGCCCCCACCAGAAGGAAGA
>PPHD01006018.1:0-25264 GCA_002909625.1 Bambusicola thoracicus
CTGAGTAATTCTATGATTCTATGATTCTATTCTGCTCTGTGTTTCAGAAAGACATGTTATTTCCAGTGCGAGAACTTGCTTTTATGAATCTTGTATTAGCAAACAAAACTCATGTAAATATTGCCATCTCTGATTTAAGGAGCCATGTGTATTGACAAACCACACTGAGGAAACACATACAGTGCTCTGTCCCCCTGGTAACTACACCAGAACTCAGGTTTATGTTAGATTTGCCTCAGAGCTACTGCCCAGCAACATGGCAGAGGGCAGAAGCCACAGAGAGCTATACCCTGAGTAAAGCAAAGCTCTGGGGCCCTGGTCTGATATTTTTTCAGATGAGCTGCAGGCTAGATCTACCTATCTGGTAGGGAAGACTAGCATGCCATGTGATGACCCTCATGCAATAACCCACTGTAGAGTTCAAGTGGACTTAGTGGTTGTGAAGGTCTTTTCTGACCAAAAAAAAATTCCATGATTCCATGGCTCTAGATCTTTACAGACCGTCTTAGTTCTTCAAGGGCGACTCAGCTCAAGATGCAAGCTACTTCCACATAAAAAGAAAAATAAAACAATTATTTTGCAGTTTGGCATCTCTTACAATAATGCTCCGCAGTGCCTGTTCCAGCTACGGTAAGACTCTCACTGCCTGTTCTGTCTAAAGTAGTCAGGATGCCCTCAGCTCCAGCCCAAGGGAAAAACCAGGGTGCAGCCTCCATCCCTTGCTCTCACTTGTTGAGCACTGTGGTGGAAACATCTGTGCTAGGAAGGGAAGCACTACAGTCTCACAGCTACACTCTGTCTCATAAAACCTGATTATTTAGGATTTATGTGAGTGAAGAAAAATTCATCCCATGTGGAATGTTAGTCAAATCCTCATCATTTTCTGTCCAAGTTTTACCTAAATCCAGATGTTGTAGTGTACTGAGAAGGACAGATTCAACATGTTGTACATCACAAACGTGTGCCCTTTGTTCCTATGAAACTTCAGATGTAAGACTGAATGTCAGACTAGAATGACATAGAACTGTAGAGAGAAAAGGACATGAAGAAATCCTACTTCCCTCTTATTTTAGTGTTCACTTACCCAAATTATCTGCCTCACCTTGAAAGAACTCCTAGCTTCCACCTGGGATGTCTGGATCCTTGGGATGTTCTGTAGGGGTTGCAACTCACCCACTGGACAGCCTTGAAAACAGTGTATTGTTTGGCTTAGGCTACAGGACAATGCAGTGAAGCAGGAAGCTGGTTTTGACATTTAGGTAAGAATAAATACTTGTGAGAACGCTTAGATGAAATGCCTTGGAGGTCAGTGTGGACTCTTCTCTCTCTGTTGTGTTGTGGCCAAAAACAGGTTACACCATTTCTTCCTGAGCCCAAAGTAGAAGTGGGATAATCCCAGCAATTTGGTTTTAGCAAACTCAGATGCAAAAGACAACAACAAAAGCCTCTGTGGGAATTCATTCAAGAGTCACTGTTGATCCTTCTGGTCCTGCTACCTGCCTTAGATGCCATGATGCTGAGGTAACACAGTGACTTCCAGGCAGTCTCAAAATGCACCTGTACAACTGGGGATGACATGACACCTCCTACCTAAAGCTTTCTGTCAATCCACATAGTCCAGGAATACAGGAAATTAAACATATTTTTCATGCTCTTCCTTTAGAACCTGATACTCAGAATTAGATTCAGATTGTAAAATATGAATTCGGTTGTCTGTTTTCTGTATGGCATATCAGGACAAAACAAGGATGCTTTTGTACAGACATGAATATATGGCCAGTGAAACATTTTACCTTTTGTTATCATTTCATGTCACAACTCTCTTCCTGAACATTTTCAGAACTTTTTCCCATTACTTTTTGTCAGTCAGGTCAGGGTACCAAAATCATTATTCCTCAAGAAATAATAATAAAAACATCATCAAATGTCTATAGTTTTTAATGTGTTTACCATGTAAACAATTCATATAAATGTTTAGCTAATCAGACCTCAAATGCAGAATGAAGCAGCTTTTTTTGAAAGATCCTAAGCCTTAAGAGGTTTCCTGGAAACCTCTGTAACAAAGCCAAGACCACTGGATTCTGTTCTTTGAATGTATGAGAAATAATAAGGTTAGGATTTGAAGCCCATGGTTTCAGAGCCTCTCTCATTGGAGATACCACATTTAGTGAAAAATTTCCGACTTAGGACAGATCACTGTCTGTCAAAAGACCATTAGTGAATTCTTCCATGGTTATTTTTCCTAGTGGGTCCTAAAATATTTTAGCTTTTTAGCATATATGAATCCCATGCATTTTCATAACAATCTCCATGTAATGATTAAAAAACTTATGGTGATAACTGCAACATAATTTTCCCTGACCTGCAATACCTTATTGTCTATTAAAATACAGGCTGCTGCCCTGAGTTTTCACTCACCAAATTTCCCACTCCTCTGCCACTTCTGGGACTGCTGTCCCCTATGGTAGACATTCTCTCCTCTTGATCACAGCTGATGGCTCCAGGGCCTCCTTCCAGGACCAACTCTTAAACAATCTCAGACGGGTTCAGGCAACCAAGAAGATACAGCACAGGTTCACCACAGATATGTCTTTATCCAGGGTGCTGAGATAATTTCAGGCATGCACCAGTGACAGTGGCACACGGTCACCCAGAAGCCTGAAGACAAAGAGTTCAGTCTGTGCTCTCTGATGAAATGCAGTCAACTGCTTCCTCAGACATTATCTTGCACATTCTCCTATTACCTTTAAATTCACATTAGGAATCTTTCATGAACTTTTTAACTGATTAGTTACTTTATCCCCATCCTAAGCTCACATAAAAATGTCAGCTTGTATCAGCATCAGGTGTTTGGTCCTTGCTGACACCTCTTAATATATGCACCCTCCTACAATATCACAGAAGACTTGCATGGCCCTGATTAACTCTTTGATGAAATGCAGACATCCTGTTCATTAGTTGATTCTTAGTTAAACTCTCAAGATCCTCATTACTCCACATGCCCAGCTGTAACCAAGTTTTGTAATTAAATTTTGTATTTTTCAGACTTTTGTAGCACAGCTGTATCTTACAGTTCTAAAGAACTTTGTGGAGTAAGGGACAAGAAAGATAGAAAATGGGCTGTTTTCTCTGTAAATTATGCTGCTATCTGCTCTTCTGGTAGCTGGAAGAAGTAGAGATAAGTGCTCCGATGGTTTTAAAGCCTTAAATGTCCTCAACAGAATCTCATCTGCCTTTAGTACTGTCAGAGGGCTCAGTAGAAAGTTTTGCTTTTTGTGATCCATAGAACAAAATAGTGTATGTGTTTGAAAATTCTGCTGTGTTATCTGTACTTTAGACACATTAATATATGTATACTACAATAACAGGGAGGAAAAGTTACCAATTATGCAAGAGCAATGACAGTCTGTATCTGAGCAATTTCACAAGCTGCTAATGAATTGTTATGAAATCCAAGAGGATGTGACAATAATAATTTAAATACTGAACTTTTTATACCCTCTTCTATCCCTTCAAAGTTAAATCAAAATTAAACTCTATGAATTAATTTCAGAAATCAGCCTCATAAAAGCTGATACTTCTCATCTCTTGGACTGACTACTTATAGCCCATTGACTCCAGACAGAAGATAAGAGGTGCTGCTTGAGTGCATGTGAGGGAGCAAATATTTTGGTTTTAAAGTATTTTTATTTTCAGACATGGTATTTAGAAATAAATCTCACAAACTGTCTGACCAGCTCTGTGGAGAGAAAAGACAGTGCAAGGAGTCAAATCAAATCTTGTCTGCAAGCAGAACCCAAGAAGATGATTACTCTTCAGCAAGTGCCTGATTGAGAGATCTCTTCAGCATAGATGATGCAATTATGTAAGTTTAATTTCACCTCACTTGGTAGCTTGAAGTCCTTAAGTGATAATTGCTTGTGAGAAGTCTTCTCATTATATTCTGCACAGCAATTGGCATTTCTGACCGCGAAAGAATATCTGCAGATAAATCACTGCAAAATATCCCATTACTCTTTGGAACAGTATGAACAAGAAGCTGATAACAGTGCACTAATGCCATCAATATAGATTTCTCACAGTTACATTATAATCCAGGGAGCAATTTTGACTATTTTCCTGATCAAAAGGAAAACTTTAACTTGTAAAAATATTACAACTTATTAAATAAATAAGGATGTAAATGTCACTTTAACATAACCAAACCAAGTGCATTTTAAAGCCACATTATTGTTTGTTGTACAAATCTCTGAAATGGTAACGATCTAGGACAAGTGTTAGCAAAATATTTTGAAAACACTTTTCCAATGTCCTTTATTTCTCTGTCCCGCAAAAATAAAGCATTGCAAGCACAGTCCATATTTGTGTGTGCAAAGAATAAGGAAGGTATCAGTTGATAAAAGTTGGCACCATTTGGGATTTTTGTAAGACCAGTACATATAGCAGCTGTGCATGGCAAACAGCATCCTCCAGCTGATTTTTGCATTAACATTTAACAACGTACTCCCATTTTTAACTCCCACAAATTGCCATACATACAAATTGTATGTGCGTGTGTGTCTTTATTAGTATGTAGTTTTACACAAGTTAATCATACTCAGACTGGAAGATATCAATCTAGTGCTATCAGATTTAGAAAGCGAACATATTTACACAGTTCTTACCTAAAACTGAAACAGAGAAAGAACATAAATTCAGAGTGTCACTACTGCTAGTAATATCGCTTTACAGAATTTAATGCCCTTTTATTCAGATGATCAAAATTTGCTAATCATATGCAGGAAGCCATGGTGCCTAGTGTATGTAGTAAAGACATATCAAGAGGAATTAACTGACAAGAAGAAAACCTCAAAAACCAGCTAACTTGGTGCATGCATGCAGTGTGATGATGATCTCAACAACTGCCTCATCAAAGTTTATTTTGGTATAGATCTCAATTTGCTAAGACAGAAAAGTTACATCACCTCTTGAGGATCTTCCTGTGGTTTATTACTACTTCCCCCACTTTGTTCATCCCCGTGGTTTGGGTAAACGCTCTAAGCACTGCAGTTATAGAAAATTCTGAGAGAAAACACCCGAACACTGTATGAGAACATTTTATCCCTTGGCATACTGCCTGATGTGCCTGCCTAAGCTGGGTACCCTCCTTTTCTGAGTGTAAGCCCAAGTGTTTCACTTGTTGGAAACAAAAATAGAAATATGTCTGTTGCTGTTTCATCCACATCTATGATACACTGACCCAGTGTATTTATATACTATAAATATTTCTATTTATAAAACATGAGATTATTCTCTACAAGTTTATACTTATTCCTATTTTATATCGATCCTAAATATATTTGTATTTACATGCATGATTTTTCTTTCTTCCTACTCAGTCACACCTGCTCACCGTATTGACACTTTGTATTGCCTCCCTTTTGACTGCTGGTAGTGAGGATTACTGAAATTGGCAGAGCTATTTGGTTGAAATATTAGCTAAAATAAGAAAGGAAGATGCAGAAATATTTCTTTGGAGGCATTAGAGCAAGTCACACGCTCTTTTCCATAGGTATTTTTAACCTCACCCTCTTCCCTTTCATTTTTCTCCCTTTTAATCCTGACTTCTCCCCACTGCACGGCTGCTAAACTGATGCCTGTAATTTTGTCATAATTCCCATCCTATTGCATGCTTATCTTTCAGGAAGAGCAGATGTTCCCATGTGTGCCCTATCTTCATCCTCTGCTGCTTTTGCTTTTCAAACAGAAGATTGTATTTCACTTGCCCTCTATGTCTGGAGAAAAAGATAGAGCACTAAGGAGTTTTTCTGTGTTAATAATCAATAGGGTTTGTAGGTAAGCAGAACAGCCCCTGGCCTACTTGTTTCCATTACTACTACCTCAGGTATTTTGTCTTGGCATTTTGGCTCCTTTCTCCTCCTCAAATCTTCATTTTCCCTTTTAACTTCTCAGTCTGATGAAGGAATAAGAACTGACTTAGGTGCACAGAACTTATGAACCCACTTTTGTTTCCCCCACTTTCTCAGAACTGTCTCATACCAGCATATGCTGCTGCAGGAAAGCTCTGGGCCAGATGACAAGCCACAGATACCACATAGGATTTACTCCTGCCTGAACTCTGCACAGACAAAGATGTAGCTGGGGAAGTGTGGGAGGACCAACTATAGTTGTTTGGAGGGGAATGCAAATATAGCTCCTTTAGGATGAACCTGAAATCAAGGTGTGACTCCATGCTCACTGCAGGCACTGTTCGGAGTCCTAATGCTCCCTTTTTCCAAAAACAGTCCGTGTTTCTCTTTGTTTTTCCCTTTGTTTTCTGGGCTCTGCTTCTGCACCTATCCCTTGTCCACAAAAATCCAGAGCATCTTGGTCTAGATGATATTTGAAGGACCCTTCTTACTGAATAATTCTACTCTCCTAAGCAATCTTAGATTAAGCACTTACATTCACACCCCAAGCATGTCTTCTACCTCATAAGCAGGGATGAAGAATCAAAAGATCTCCTCATTTGGAGTAATCTCAGTGTTGACACATAGAGTCATAGAATCTCCTGAGTTGGAAGGGACCAACAAACTTCGTAAGGTTGATCATAACTGAAAGTCATGGTCTGATTTTGGTCTTAGGCTCAGCTACTTCCAGGCTGAAGTGACTGGTCAAAAGACACTGGCAAAGAGTACAAGACAAGAAGACTATATCTATACAGAAACTCACGGGATGTCAATCACCTGAAGCCTACACTGTATTAATTTTGTTGCAGATTAGCTTCAGTCTGGTGTTGTGAGCTGGACACCCATTAGAAGCTGAGACTTTTCTTCTACTTTCATTTACTTGTGGAGAGTGCCCTGACATGAGAGCCAGAGTGTGGTAAATAGAGACTAATAGGAAACTCATTTCTAAGCACACATCCCAGCTGAACTATTACACAAACGCACATATTTAGCAGCCTTAAGCAACCAAAGTTTTCTCTTGAACTATATGGGAATTTGGGGTCTAAATATCCTTCCAGATCTATCCTCAGCTGCTATTTCTCACTGTCATTATTTACTACAGAATCCTTTTGTTCTGGTATTTATTTGTCAGAGCACTTCCAGACAGAGCTGGCATCAAGAATACTGCACAAAATAGAATCAAATTGGAGATTTGGAGATTTTCTCCATAAATAAGAAATAAACCCAATATTATTTCTGCCTAGGTTGTAATGAAAAGTTAGGCCTTTTATGAAATTTTCATAACCTTGACAGTTTAAAATGACTTCTATTTTTTGTATTATGATAGGAAATATACATGGATGGCAGGGCCTCATTCTGGCATATGACAACTGCATATACCATTCCACGAAGTATATTGCAAAATTAGGCAGAGGTCAGAGTGGAGCACTGAAAATTATTAGGCACGTAAGAAAATTATTTTAGGAAGATAGATTCAAAAGACTAGGACTGTTTATTTGTGAAAGGCTGTGAATGAGTGACATAAGATGAGCATAGGAAATAATGAATCCAGAGCAGGAGCCTCTATACTTCCTGCTTGATAACATGCATGACAATGAAGCATTCAGGGAAATAAAAGGTGGCAAATTCAAACTAGATAAAAGGAAATATTATCCCATACAGAACATAATTAGGCTGTGGAAGACAATACCAAAGGCTGTCCTAATGGCTAAGAATGTAGTTCAAAGTTAAAGTTCAAAAAGAAAAGAGAATTTGTTCTTTGTATGGTAAGCTATATAATACTAATGCAAAAGGGAAAAAAAGGTGTTAGAAAATCTCAAGTATTTCAGAGACACGAGCCACTCAGTAGGAGTGGTAGGACTAAGAAAATAGGCTGTGCTGTTTCCTATCTGCTTTTCACTTGGTTTTGTTAACCTTCTTTGAAAACATGGATTAGGCTCTGCCACAATGCATCCCTTTGACATCACATATGGAAAACTAAACTCAAAGTACCTGAAATTTATACATCAGGCTGTGAACTTCAGCACTGAGGAATCTGCAGTTAATCCTATCTTTGTACCCTTAACCACAGTGAGGGTAACTGCTAGCATACAGAGCGTAGCATTTTAAATTGCCTTGACTCAATTTACCACTGCTTATCTGGACATCCTCTATGGCAAATTGAGGCCAAATGCTGTCACACTTAGCTGGTTGTCACTTCATGCATATTTCATAATCACAGAAGAGGGCTTTTCCACTCTCTTTTCCACTGCTGATGGAGGGGAAACAGGTTTCTTCTTTAGAGCCTGAGATTCTTCAGTACAAGGGTACTGTGTCATCTCATCTCTAGCACTGAGTCTGCAGCATTCCACACCACACAGAGAAAAGACAGAAGTCCAAGTGAGAAAAGAAAGTCCTACTGCTATAGCAGACAACAAAGGTGGCATTATTTTGGCATGGTACTTCACGATTTTTATCTTATCAGCATCTTAAAGAAAGAATGTTTTAACTTAGCTATCTCCAGTTTTCTTTACACAGAGAAACTTGTTCCATTAACATCTCAACAAAACCTGATACTTACTACCAGGTAGTGACAGTGCTCTTTCAGTTCCTCTAACATTTTCAGGGTTCTCTCCTTCACTTTTTCGCCTGATTTCTATGTGGAGAAGCAGTCTTGGTGGAGATGTGGAAACAGGCAAATATGCCTTGGGAGGAGAGAGGAAAACTTTCATGTTTTAGAAAAGAAACAGCTATAAAGTGAACAAGTGACCTATGGACAATTCAATTCCTTGGTAAGGTTCACTGAGATGAATGCTCCCTTTGGGCAGGAAGAAGCATGCATATGAACATGTATATGAACAGGAACCGCTCGTTTCACTAAGGTGTGAAAAGATCAATTCATCGTTTGGATGATGAATTTGGAATGAGAGAGCAAAACAACAGTGGTCTCAATGTAGCACTTTCAGGAAAGATAGAGAAGGGAGTGGTAACTTCTGACTGTACACATACCTGAGAGAAAAATGCATTGTGCTTTCCTGACTTGTACCTTTGTAATGAGCAGCCATCAAGCTTCAGGCTAAGTACATACTCTGTAACAGTATCTGTCCATTGTCTATCGTATTTCTCAGTGATATTTTGTTATAAAGTGCCCCACCTCAAAAGTCCCAGGAAATAAAAACAAGCCTGAGAATGACATTTGAACATGCTAATAACAGAATAAAGGTCTGCATTGCTCTGTAACAGACCTAGCAAAGCTCTTTTTGTGGATTTTATGCTCTTTCACACAAAATTTCATTCTTAAATTCATTCTTCATTCATTCTTCTGATCTGAAAGGCCACAATAAGTGACCAAATCTTGACATCTATGTACAGGTTTTCTGACGATGCTGGTATCTGACAGTGGACAAGAGGACCGTGACCATCCATGCTCAGGGACATGATTTAGCGGAGGGTAGTTAGAGTTAGGGTACCATGGTTAGGCTGCGGTTGGACTTGATGATCCTTGAGGTCCCTTCCAACCTGAGTAATTCTATGATTCTATGATTCACGCTCCTTCCAGGAGCTGCTCTTCAACTATAAGCTTGAAGTTACAAAAAGCAAAGACATCTGATACCTCTGGAAGAGGTAGACAAAAGTGTCAAGTGGCCTTCTGTAATTCTGCCTTTTCCAGTCTTAGTTGAATTACAAAATGGCTCAGGTTGGCAGGAATATTTGGAGACCATCTACTTTGACTACCCTTCTCCAGGCTCACTCACCCAGAGCAGGTTGTAGGGACCCATGTCCAGGCTGCTCTTGAAGATTACCAAGGATGGCAGTCCACAACTTCTTTTGGCCAACCTGTGCCAGTGCTCCATCACCTATAATACTTGTAAATGGAAAAGAATTTGTTAGACTCTCTGTGGTGTAAGGCTCTTCTGCTGTGTGTTACTATATATAGTGTGTTCTAAAAAGAGAGTTTTAAAACAGCTCCAGGAAAACTACAAGTACATTTGTTTCAAGACAGTCTAAATCTCCACTCTGATTAGGAAAACAAACAAAATCCAAAAAACAAACAAACAAACAAACAAAAATATCATGTGCATGTAGAAAATATCTTGAAAATAAGTAAGAGAAATTATGGGTTTGGCATTTCAGAAGATCATACTCTAATGAATTTTGGAAGTTTTAAATCAATATTTTGTTGTTAAAGTGCTAGCATAGAAAGCTTGCAGAGGATATGCAGCATTTGTATATGAATGATGACTATGATGGTATACCATAGGAGTAAATGCACCAACCTTAAAAAATAACTGTCTGTAAATCTTTTGATGCAACACTGCAAATGCATCCCAACTGCCTATATACTCTTCACTAAAAACATTAACTTCGTCACTTCCATTTCCACCCTGAATTTCTAGGAGGTATGCTGCATTAGATTTGTTATTGTGGAAAAAAAAATAAATAGAATCAAACAAGCACACAAACACACAAAGAGTCTGAAGTCTCTCTGATGTGTCATGTGAGAAGTTCATGTGAGAACTTCAGACCAATAAAGGAAAATATTAATAGGAGAGTCAGCCAGACTCTCTGTATCAAGCAGCTTCTTAGTATTAGAATGCTGACTGCCTGGTGGCCACAGTGCAGGTAAGTAGGTACACATCTGTAGTGTGTCTGAGAACAGAGGAGTGAAATAGCAAGTTCAATAATTTCTTGCTTCTTCCAGTGCAAATGAGACGTCTCAAACTACTTCATGGTATTGAGTCTTCCCCTCAGCTGCTAATGAGGGATTACTCAGTGCAGAAAAATACAGTGGAAGCTGTTAGCATTTTTCAGATTATTCCATATATTACATTTATATTTGTAATACTGTGTGTATATTATGCATATGTATGTGTATGTATCTATGTCTTATATGTATATATATTATGTACTGAAGCAATGGGTTTGGTACAAACTATTTTGATTTGCACTAGAATACCAAGAATTACTGAACAACATTAAGGTTTTTTTTTAATCCAAATATGGTTTTGTATTTTGGCCTGCTTACTGCTTTAGAGCAAGTTTTGGTGAGAGTAAGTAGTTGCTTTATAGATGTCATTAATGAAAAACTCCATAGAAGTCAGCGTATACTAAAAAACCACAACATAAACAAGGTAAGTACTATTTGATTTAGGATATTTAAAATAGTTGTTTTGGACTCCAGCTTAGCTGGAATTTTCTTTTTCATTCCAGAAACAATAATATCACTTTAATCTTTTGTCTGGCTCTGAATGAGAGACAAGTAGAGACCAGGAAAAATTGGTTTAAATCAGCCATGTGGTATGGCTGAAATAATTTTCCAAATCAGCCTAAAGATCATGGCGTGAAATTCAGGAACTGTCTAAGCATGGGATCAAATGAGGATGAGAATTACTGTGTTAGTGAAATACTTCTAAGAATCTCCAGTATTCGTTCTAATAACAGGAGTTTCTTTTTTTGTTTTGTTTTGTTTGAAGTTTAAATAAACAAGAAGAGAATGTGTTTGCAGTCAATTAATTGTAGGCAGCAAGGACCATTCGCAAGAGTAGTGTCAACTTGTTTTCTTACTAGTGAATGATAAATAGTTCTGTAGGAATGGAGTCCATATAATCTTGCTAAACAAAACTAAATGACTGTTGCTTATTTTATTTGAATCAAGGGTAGTTCCTGCATGCTACATGCTGAGTGATCTTCTCCACTATCTCCATGCAAGTTATTAGTAATTGTTGTGATTAATGAGTACAAAAAAAAAAAACAAATATGGGGCTTTTTCTTTCCCTTTTTTTCAGAGAAAGTCTCATTTTCTTAGAATATCATAGCTCATATAAATGAACACAGTGATATTCTGTTTTTTAGAGCCATTAATTTATCCATTGTGCCTTGAAAGGATGGAAAGAAAGTGGGAGAATTCCCATTTGTATCAGTTTTTCTTACACCCAGCTCTTTCTAAAACAAAATCAAATAGTTGATCTCAAGCCACCTGGTAGTATTCTTTAAAGAATCTTCCCAGTATATTTTCATACCCACCCAGAGGGACATAGTTCCTGGAACATTTTATCAGTTCAGTGAGAACTGGGAGGTTAACGAATATAAAAGACATAGTGTTCTTTTAGCCAATTTCTTCCTGTTTTGATAACACCATCCTTAAAGAAAACAAAGGTCTTCAGTTTCTGCTGATCTAGGGTCTTGAGTTAGTTGTGTAATTCAGACCACTGTTGGAAAGAGATCTCTGTCTGCTCACACAGACAGTGAAAACAAATGGGAAGGGGGATTGTTTCTCATTTACTGCACACACATTTTAATACCTTTGGGGAAAGTTAGTCTCAAGTAAGACAGGAAGTAACAGGAAAATGCAGCTCAGGCCCTGCTGTCTGTCTATGATCTATTTATAAATATGATTGCCAAAGCTATTAAAATAATGTCAAGCACGTAACGATAAGCTTTAAGAAGTTATATTTGACAGTGTAATAGTGACTAAGACAATGAAATGTCATGGTTAAGAGCATTACATGCTATAATGTACGTTGCCATTATATGCCAGCCGCACAGGGAAATGGATACTACAGACTATCAATGAAACATTTTCAAACAGAAAATTTATACAACTTCGCCTCAGACTTCCACCAGTCAGCTATTTCAGGGACAACCAGGTGTTTTCATCAAATCAGATGATTACATCCTGGCGCTAGGGATAAGGGATGTGAATAAACTATTGTTATGTGAGAATTTCGCCTGGAAATGCAGAACTTTCCTTACAGATTTGGCCCTGGACTTTATTTGCATATTTCTTCTTAGGCATAGAAAGCATTCAAGTTATCTGAAGCAGCTGGACACTTTCACTTTTCTGAGCAGTAAGATTTCAATACTGCTGAAACAGCAGTGCATATACCTTTATGGTCTTTCTCACATGTGAGTTTACAATTTTATTTTTAATATACAAGGTTTAACACATCATTATAAAAAGCATAAACCCACTAGTCTCATTCTTATATGGCTATTACTGCCACCTTCCTGGTGAACTGCTTCAATCCATAGCAGATCTCCTCATTTCATATATAAGATATGGATTATCCATGTCAGATCTCTTAGAAAAGAAAAAGAAAAAAGAAAAAAAAACTTTTAAAAAACAGGTTTTTGTGTCCATGAGTGCTTTTGAAATTTGCTGAGACAGCCATAAGTGCTCCAAGTATGAATCTTACAGTTAGAACAGCATGTCTTCAGCTTAGCTCAGAGAGAATTCAAAGTGTCTTTGAGGCAGTACAAAGCCTTAACACATTTAGTAAGCAAAAAAAAGGTGGGTATCCCTCATGGAAAGTCTCCTCCTCCAACATCGTCCATGTTGCCCCATCCACCTGTGAGGTGCTGTCCCTGCAGATTTGGACCACAGTGTCCAAATCCCTTCCATGTCACCTGAACTTTCCCAAGACCCGTCTGCTTGGTCCCACCCAGAAATGCTCCATTGCCACGGGTTCCTGAGCTCCCTTCTTCCTGGCTGTCTTCTTCCTGCATCAGAGGAGAGACCCACTCATCAGGGAAGAATACTGCTCACCCCTGGCAGTGCCAAAATGTTCCTTCGTGCCTACTAGTACAAGCAGTCTGCACACTGCTGACAGAGTTTTCCTTTCTCCTATGATAGCATTTATTTCCCACAGCTTTGCATTGGCACAGCAAACTTCAAGCCTACAAGGTGGCTGCATACAAAAACGTAATGGGAGGGAGGTTCTCATAACAATTTAGCAGTGGGTTAACCACTCCATAATGAATGGTGAGGGCAAGCCCTACTACACACGCCTGTTTACAGTGTACTGCTGTGTTCAGTCCTGCATGACCTGCAGTGAATCCAGAGACCCTTCCCAGCCTGAGGAGCACTTTGTAGATTTACTCCACACCTCCTGGACTCAAGGCCCTGCTTGCATTCACATGGGAATTAGAACAGGGCCAGCAGGGAAGAGCATGCCAGGAAGCTATCGGGACTCTTCTGTTACATGCTTTGAAAGATCATTTGGCTGATTGACCTTCCAGTGCTACAGAGATTTAATTTGCTTCATGTACCATTCCAGTACTCCTATTTCCCGTACTTAGTATGGTTCAAGTGCCAACTCAGTTAGTGCTATCTCCTAGAAGTCGATGATGGGCAGGGGAGTAAGCAGATTAAATCCTGTGAGGGTGATAAATGCAGTCAGGATTTATAAGCAAAGCAAGTCTAGGGAGTTAGCTTATTCTTATGAAAGAAGTCACATTCCAAAAGCACGTCTTGGAAGGAGCTACAGTCCCTAATCAGGAAAGCCCAAGGGAAAGAAAACTGAAAGAATCAGAGAAAACTTGTCCAGCATCTGTTCTCATTCTAGTCAGCTTTGTCAGTATCTAACCCATATAGCCTTCAAAGATATATCTTAATTGTGAACAAGTAGTATTTTTAAAGAGAAAATTAAAAAAAGCATTCAGCATATAGCAGCTGTTCAGATCAACCATGCAAGTAAATTTTCTTCAGACAAAGCCAAATAGCAAGGCAGTGATATTTACTGATAGAAAATGACCACTCTTTAAAACAAGTTCTGTCTACGAGGATAAATTAGCCACAAATGATGCACTACCATTGTATCATAATGACGGTTATGCTTTGCTTTGCAGAGCAGGATATTAATGTTTTGGTCTGAAAAACATGTGCGCCAGATTTCCCTTGAAGACAAGGTTCAGGATATGTCATGTAATTTGTTTTCTAAAACCTGCTTGATCTTAATGAATAGGAAACGTTTTGCACTCTTAATGTCTTACAATGTACTTTTGCGTTTTGTTAGCCATCACGTGAAATATAAGAACACAGTTTTAGAGTAGCCTGTACTGAATAAAGATGAAGGCAAGCACAGTTAATCTGAAATCTTAATTTCACCCTACCTATGTAATCTGAAGAGCTCAAGCTCCATTTGTTAATTTTGTTTGTTTGTTTCACTGTACCACACTTGTGTATGATGCTATGTTGTTTCATTTACCAGGACAAAACACTAGCAATAATGGCAGATAAAAAGGAAGACAAGTTGTCTTCTTCTTCCTTTGTGGGAACAAAGTTGCTCACATTAAAAAAAAGGATGAAAAATCCTGGCTGCAGACTTTCCTCTTTCTCAGGCAGGCCAGGTTTGCAAAAGGTCTTCCCAGTACTACTTTAAGTCTCATCTCCATTTTTATAGATAGGCACTGGATCATCCCAGTGTAAAACAATAATGTCAGGGATCTGGCATAAGTCTTTTTGCAGTTCTCATCCTGCCTCCACAGCTCCATATTACTGTCACAAAAGCTACCCAGCTTTCCCTGCAGCATTATCCTAAGGCAATGGAAGTTTCCCCAGTCGCATTCCTCTGTGCTTGTCAGGGAACCAGCTGGCTGCCTGTTGCCTGCACGAGTAACAACACCATGTAAATAAGTGATATTTTAAGCAAAAAGGATAGTGGATTGAGCAAGGACTTTTGTTTGGCCTGAAACAAAATTTCTGGGTTCTTGAATGCTTTTCCGGTCTCATTGCAGGATAAGTTTTGAAACAAAATGTTGTCCTAGAGTAAAAAAATGAAACATCTCAGCCTGAAAATGTCAAAAGACTGTTCCCAAAAAGATCTCTTTTCTTTCAGTGTGAACTACTTGACAAACTAAACACAAATTCAACAATGATTTTGGACATTTCAAATCTTCATTTTTTTGGCAGACCTAATTCCAACCCTAATATTTCACACAACCAGAGACAGCAGTATAAGCACAGCAATATTCAAGTTTACATGCTGTGAGCTCCCTTGAAGTTCCCTTCAAGCTTCAAGGCCAACTTTTCTGATGCCAGCAGACGTATCAAAGTTATCTTTTTTTTCTATATCTTTTCTTCTTGGACATGTGAAAGAATGTAAAGTGATGCAACTTGAATGTCAATTAATGTACTTTGGCTAGAAATTGCTGATGTCTACAACAATTAGATTAAATAGCAATTGTCAGTGCTATGAAGGAATAGCTTTCTTGTTCTAAATACAACTCAGTGAAAACTGCTAGAAGTTCTCAGCCTCAGTCTTTTGTTTCTCCTCACCAAGCACACTTGTGTTTCTCTGAAGGGGAACAAAAACCCCGAAGGAACAGTTCTGAACACTTGATTTCCTGGCAGTATCTTTTGATGCATTCAAAGCAGCACCTAACTGGCAGCTCTAGCACTCATGAGGGCAGCAGGAACTTTTCACACCCATTCACAGAACTGGCTCTTTCCTCAGGATGCCTCCAGCAGCATGAACTAATCATCTTCCCGTATGCAAATGGACTTAAAGATTCAGTGCTGATCCTGCACAGTCTAATCCGTCTGCTTGAATCTTTTCAGGAGGAAAGTCCAATACTTCAGCAATGTTTTGGAAACCACAAGGAGGACCCCAAGGACATGCATTCTTAATGCCTGTTTCAATAATTAATTTGCTAAAAATCATCTTACATGCACAAGTTCCTGTTAATCACATGATGTCAAAATCTTACCTTTTGTAACTTGTGTTCTTCTTTAGAAATATTCCTTCTCTAAGCTGCCAGATGTGAAGACTTAAATGTATACTTGACTTTGGACAGTTTAAGCCCATGGAAAATGGGGTCATGAATCAGGCAAATTATAAGAGGTTGAAGGCATGCAGAAAAAAAACACAATCCAAGATCTCAAGTCTTAGTTGAGATTGAGGAAAGACTCATTTCCAAACTTCCGTGCCTTTGAGGACTTTCCGTCTGATCAAGCAGAAGTTATTACAGCCCAGGCACTGAATGTATCAGCTTGTTTCTGTTTTCCAGTATCAGATACTTTGAATGAAATTATAGCCATAGTAGGTTTCTTTTTACAAAAGTGTTGTGGGTGGATAAATAAGTTATAAAATGCACCAACTCAAAGGGAGAATTGTACAAAAACATAAAGTGGTCAGCTGTGTAGATCAAAATGATTTCTACCAGCTGCAACATCCTACAGCAACTACACCTACTCCTACGCTTTGTGTGAGTCTGGCAGGTGTGGAAATTACTACAGCCCCACCAGAACATGCAGCACACCTAAACAAGCATGATATTTTCAGTGACCCTTGCATATACACTTTGCTTCCATCTGACATTAAGAATACATTTAATATGTGTAAAATACATAAACATCACTGACTCTAGTTTTCAGTTTTCCTAGTAACACAGAATCTCTTAAAGCTTTTTAATGGGAATTTTATTCTTGGATCAACTACAAGAATTTTGTTTCCATTGGTTGGTAAATGCCTCCATGTCTTATCTCTATCACTTTCTTGTAGCTGACATGACTTCATAATATCAAATAGGAAATGTAAAATACACTCATAGATGCTATTCCAGGTATGAATATTGCAAATAGGAGACATAGTTTACACTTAGTCTTCACGCTTTACAAAGAATGAAGAAAATCTTCATATTTCTTGGTCTTTTTGAACACGAATTTGATGTAATCTTCTAACTACTACTCATGATGTGAGCAAGCCCTATATTTTCCTCTCAGAACATAACAGAGCTGGCCCTAAGTGAAGCTGGACAGGACTTCTAAGTTGACATGAAAGGGGCATAAATTCACCTAGCTATATTATAGATAATTATGTGGAGAGAATAGTAGCTTTCCATCAAAATATTTGGTGCAAAAGTATGTACACACAAACATATAAGCAATGCAGTTATATATACTTGTGTAAGTTCACACCACACATACACATTTGTGGTTTTGCATGTTCAAAATCATACTCAGCAGCACTGTTTGAACTTAACTGCTTCACTCAGTTAATATGTTTATGATTGCAGATTTAAAAGGCAATTTCTGGGAATGACTCTTGCAACAACTCTGTTTATCTTCAGAAGTGCATTGTTGGGTCTTCTTTGAAATAACTAGGACTTTGACACGTCTGTGTAGCCATTGCTGAAACCATGCAGCCTGGATGCCAAATAAGCTATAGTGAGAGACAGTTATATTTTCTCTGAAGGTGGTTGGTTCCTGACCTACAACTGAAGATAAGCAAAGATACGAATCTTTCTAGAGACAGTTGCTTTTACATAAGCAATGAGATTTTGTGATGGATGGATTGACTGATCTGCTTCATTGTCTTGTTGCTTTTGATTTCAGTGGTATGTTAGTAACTTCCGTTATGGTATTCCTTGTCAGAACCAATATTGATATGGAAGTTGTGGCTTTAATTAGAACAGAAAACAGATAGCTCCACCTATACTATTCCACTTAACTGTAAAGAAAACGTTTTCCTAACATTCTCTGTGCACCTTCCCCCTTCCCTCCCCCACACCATTCTTCTCTCTTCCTTTGATTATTTTTTTCATTGTAACCATAGAATAAAAAGTACAGGAGAGCTCTCTGTCCTAAATATATATTATATGTACATAGTGAAGTGGAAGTGAAATGGTTGATAAGCCTTCTGCTGTTTTGTAACATGTGGATGAATTTTCATACAGTAGCTATTTGCTCTGTAGCTTTAAGACCAAACAAGAAATAGACACCAAGGCTGTTTTGTCACTGATACTTCCTCTGATCCTCTTCTTCCTTGCACATCTCCTTCTTTCTGTTTCCACAAAACATGGAAATGCCATTTTCTCTAGCATTATAGATGAGTCCAGAGGCTAGCTCGTTGTAGAAAATACACTTATATTCAGCAAATATATTCAGCAAATATAGTTAATCAGTGGTCAGATGTTGAACATGAATAGCCTCCTGCATGTCAGTTGGACTGCGCATATACTACAGTGGGCATATAATGAAGTGCAGTGCATTGGGCCTCTGCAAGTGTATTTCACACCAGGCAACTGAATATCAGTCCAAGAAAGTATGGTGCTAACAACCTCTGAAATCCAGGCTTCACATCAGGGTGGTAAATCTGGCAGTTCCAGGACACTCCTATAATATTCAGGTAATTTTTTCAAAATTCCTTGTCAAGCTTCAATTGATGGCTATTCCAAAAGAAAATGCAGAAGAGCCTCTTCTCTGCCTCAAAATGCTATATTCCTTTAATCCTAGAAATGCTGTTGATTAAAGGAAATAATATCAAGGCTGAAATTAACTTTTTTATACACTTCATTAATATATCCCAGATACAGATTTCAATGGCAGTGAAAGATATGTTTTTTGAAGACAAAATGAGCTCTTTCCTGCAATTACTTGGAGTGTTTTTTGACTAAAGAAGTGGAAAGAGAGGTCTTTTAACA
The DNA here is from genome assembly GCA_002909625.1 of Bambusicola thoracicus. Lineage (NCBI taxonomy): Eukaryota > Metazoa > Chordata > Aves > Galliformes > Phasianidae > Bambusicola > Bambusicola thoracicus. The sequence continues at coordinate 19,131 of PPHD01006018.1, forward strand.
CAATGTCCCTGTTTTATTTAGGAACATTATTTACTGAGGACTCATTCACCTTTTTAGAGAGATGATTTTCATCCCATGTTCATTATATAACATTGCTTTAGTACTGCATAAGAGTGAGACGTACGCTAGATTGTTAATTCTCTTCAACACAGTGATCAGCTGTGTAACAGTAGTATCAGGGTAACCTTACAAAACAGCATTCACTCTTATATTCAGGATATAATGTGAAGCCCATTTATCTTCCTCAACAGGATATTTCTTGTAGAAAAACTGTTTTTATGTTGCTAATCAATGAAAAAGGAAAAAAGAAAAGGAAAAAAGCTTCTCTCTTGATAAAATGAAGCCAACTATGCCAACAAATGGTGCAGCAGATATGAGGGGTTCCACATTAAACAGCTATCAGGTGGTGATGTCCTGTACAATAGCACTATGAGATGGTTGGTCTGTTTCAGAAGGACTTGGAGAACAGTGAATTGAAGTAGCTGGAAAGGGACTACAGAAAGCTGTAAGGGCACCTTACCAAGAAACATGCCTCTCCCTGTTCTCCCAAAGAGGACAGAGTTTTTGGAAAATATTTTAACATTTTTGGATGTACCTACTTACAGACACATGCATACATATGTTAAGACAAACTATTCCTCTGGGGTTCATAGCTTTAACATTAGACATGCAGAAAATAGCTATGAACTAGCTGAAGATTGTGAAGGAGAACAAAAACTATGTATGAAGTGCCAGCATATTACTCACCAAAATGATCTGTAAATAACCCTTCCTTCACTGGTAAGCTATAATATTTGTCTCAGGCAAACATTGAAAGCATTGTCTCAGGCAAACACATGGAAAGCAGAGCTTCTGGAAAACACATCACACAGAGTACCACCTCTATAACAGAGAGAGAGAGAGAGACAGCTGCAACTCTGGCAGTTCTCTGCAATACTCTCCTTTAGCTTGAAAGAACTAACTGAGCATTAGTGTACCATTTGGGACACTTATTTGAAACCAGATCATAAAATCAGAAAAAGACATCTAATTTATTAGCAGAAGTGGGAAGCACAGTATTTAACAAATCTGAGTAATCATAATGTATCCCATCAGTTACTTTTTCAGATAAAATGAAAAACAGTTAAGAAGTCTCTCAACAACTCACCAGGAGTCTCTTGCATAAAGAGGAAGCAGTAAATGCAGTGTTTGAGAGAAAATTCTACTCCATTTCCTCTGCTTAAAACAAACAAACAAACACAAAAAAAAACCTGTGTTTGGAAGGAAAGCCTGTCTTTTAAGAGATTTGGAAAGCAAAGGAACCGTTCAGGTGCCTAGTAATAGGTGCTGAATGTCATCTATCCCAGATATGGGATATCTTGTCTGGCTTACAGTTCCTGCCCCATAGGGAAGGAAATCTGCCATATCTGGTATGCTGCTGTGTGGTCTGGAGCACAGGTAAGAACTGGAGTCTGTCATTCACTCACATGCCTCAAGATCCAAGTTCTTTATTTGGATATGTCCTACATTCATAGACATCACTCAAGCTTATGAGTGAAGTTAGCACCAAGTTAATTTTGTTATTATTCTTAGTTACTACTGCTAATAACGCAATCAAATTTCATAATTTTATTTTACATGTGTTAAATAGGCAAAATTATACTTCCTTGTTATTATTTTAGTCTTGGTTCTGTTAAATGTAAATCAGGGGACTTTCCAAGTCAGATCTTGTTTGTACTACAATTTAACCTGTTAAAGCATATCTCAGCACTATTTTAACATTTCTGTTTAAGAGTATTCAAGAATCTACTACACTTTCATGGATTCTTTTGATGGTGTCAATTATAGTGCACTAATTTTCCATTTAATTTTTAAGATTGGTTTGGCCAGTGCTAGATTCCAGGCACTGAGTTATGTACCCTTCTCCAAACCATCAAACATATCAGATGATTGATTCTTGTGTAGGCAGTCTTGTAAGTTTTGTAGTATGCAACCTTTCGCTTTCTTTTCAATCAGGTAAATAGGTGATCATCTTTGAGCTTTTCTTCCAATGTATATTTCTGTCGTCTTTGATCATACCATCAGCTCATCTTTGAATCTTTCCAGAGCTGAACACAAAGGTTGAATTATTTGTCTACTGTATGCTAAAATTTTTCCAGATTTGCAGTTTTCCCTCAGTCAATCCCCAGTTCTGTAGGCACTAGCATCATAGTCTTGTGACTATGAATTTGGCTCTGTTAAAATATATTAGTTTGGATGGTCAAGTTTAAATATTGATTTTTCCCCGCATTATTTAGTTCTCACCAATATTGGTGTCATTTACTGTCTCTGTTGGTAAAGATTTTCATTCCTCTTCCAAGTCATTAATAAACCGTATAGCCAGCTTTTAATCCACTTAATGTGGGCCATGTTGATTTTGTATTGTTCTAATTTCTTAATCAAAATGTAATGTGGTATCAGATCAAATGGTTTACAGAAGTCTAAATACATTATATTAACATTATTACCTTTAGCAGTCAAACCTGTAACCCCAGTAGAAAAGATATTAAAATAGCTTTACATGTATCTTATAAAATAAGCTTATGTGGATTGTACCACAGACCACTACTTTGCTAGGCAGCCACATTAATGATTTCCACATAAATGATCCTGAATAATGTAATTGATTTTTTGCTAGCATACAAAAGGAAAACTGAGAAAAATGTACTTCCTACAGATATCATTCCACTCAGCGCACGTATCTCTTTCCTACATTAGGTGCTTTATTGCATAAGGTTTAAAGAAGCATATTTTTAATTGATTACAACACAGTCTATTGGGGACTGGAGATGGGGAATGGAAGGGAGTTGAAAAAAAGGTACTTATGGACAGAATAACTAGAGATCTATGTGCCACAAAGTAAGAAATTACTGCACTTCCAATTTTAGAGATTTTTAAAAATAAATTATATCTATATCTCTCTATATATTTTTTAGCACAGTACTTGTTGGATAGTTTTCCTGGTACCCGAACTGATTTGGAAGCTTATTTTTACCTATTCACAAAAAAGTGTGGCACGGTAACTTTGTCCCATTGTAGGACAACAGAACATTCTCACCATGAGAAGAAAGTATTTTCATAGCAATGTGATGTATAGTCTACTACAGACAAGGAACAATTGGCCATTTATAATCAAAGAAAGTCAGGGTTTGTATTTTCCATACTGCCTTTCCTGAAAGTGTCATATAAGAAATGTTAACATTTACAAACAGGGGCACAGTTAAGACATTCATTATAAGTTGTGAATAGGATTCATTTTAATAATAATTCCACTTGCCTACACAGCGTTCTTAGATGTGGAAAAAAAAAAAAAAAAAAAAGCCATGGGATTAGGCCAAATATTGTCATGGTAACAGAAAGAAAAGGAAATCACTCTGAAAGGGTTTCCAATAAGCAAGAGCAGCTAGCATTCAGTAAGTAGCCTTCAATAGAAGTTGACATCTGTTATTCATTTGTTGTTTCTAGGTTTGAAGAACAGGAGGATAATTGGAAATAGTACAGAGTTCTGGGTACATATTGAGAGAAAGGGCTCTTAGTGCTTTTTAAATATTGGTCTATTTATCCTTAAAAACATTTAGCATGTACCTTCTTTGTCCATTTATAAATTGGACAACCTAGTTGGAAGGTTGTCTAGACTCAATTATGCTCAAGCAGTGGAAGATCAAAGCAAGACTTTTGCTTTTAATAAAGGGAACAACCATTTCAGTTAAGCAGGGAACACTTATTTCTGGAAACTAAGGAGAAGATGAGTATGAATAAATTGTTAAAAGTTATATATTTACCTCAAACTGGGGACAGGCTGAGGACACATTAATATGCTCAAGAAGCAGGCACCAGTAGAATTGCTTTACACTTCTTTTTCTCAAGCATTCCACTAAGCCTCGTGTAATAGAGACCTTGTGACAACTTTGGAGAGAGAGAGAGAAAAAAAAACAGATTAAATTCAGTCATGGAATTCAAAGAAAAAACTGCAAAGCAAAAATTAGACATATTCTTAACACTGAAGGTGGTTATCAGTGAAAAAAGGTAGTGCTGTATTTTACTATATGTAGAATTTTAAGATCCTCAGCAAAATTTCAACAAGGTTTGAGAAAGTTTCATCATGCGCTGCTGAGCACGCTCTGCCTGTTGTAATGAAAACTTTGTTTAATCACCTAGAATACACAGTGCAGCAATTAAAGTACGTTTGTACTACGAATCCCTGTGGCATTTTATGCACCTACTTGCTACAGAAGTGGTTGATCCGAGACAAGTTAGTTCATGGGTAAAAGCCAGGGCATTTTGTAGAACTGAAAGAAAGATAAGTGACAATGATTTGTTTTATTTATTCTCAGTGTTATTTCATTGTCTCTTCATAACAATGAAGAGGGAAAACAAAGGAGAGAATAAAACTTAAAAGCTTACCTGATGCTACCAAAATCAGAAGTCTGGAAGGATACTGCTGTACAAAATATTTATTGCTATATTTTTAGACAAATTCAAGCTACACAGATTTTGCACACTTCTGCCTGTACTTGAAATATATTGGAGCTTTCAAGGAAAGTAAAAATACTTCTGTCACAAGAAACAGTTAACAAGTACTCAGTAATGGCTGTGAAATATTTTAATAACCTGATGTTAAGATTATCTTTTCCTACTTTAGGGTTAGATATTCTTCAAACACGAGAGAAGACAACAGGACAAATGTGTAAAGTGTATGTAAGAACCTACAGAAGCACTGTGTCAGCCAGTGAAGTAAGTCTTCTAGCACCCACCACATTGGTTAGTTTCTTAACTGTCTTGAAACTAAGGCCAGACATTCTTCCTGTAAAATAAACTAAACCAGAAGTGATTGACTGAACTTCAGTTATTTTGTTTCTTTTTGCAGCTGACAAACAATCATACATTTGTCTGGCAAAAGGAGAAAATTCCTTGCTGTCTCACAAGTTAATGCCACTTCAGTTAGTCCTAAAAACAAGAAAAAAAATAGTTGTTAATCTTTGCACATAACTACCTGACCAAACATCTATTATTCATCCTTGTTCATGATTCCTGCACAGCACACAGAGGTCTCAGAGGTCCAAGCTCAGTGAATATTCAAATACACAAAAATCTTCTCTGTCTTCTCTGATGGAGTGACAGATACGTATGAGAGATTTAAAGTTGAAGTTTATTTTTATTTGCCTGTGTGTTAGTAAAATCAACAAATGCTTGGGGCAATGTGCTTGCAAAATAGCTTTGACATCTCTTTATGTATGAGAGCATGTGTATACATATGCACACACTCAGCTATACTCCCACAGACCCATGAAAAGTCCCAAATCAAGAAATTAAATACGTGGTATCCACATAAAATAAGAGGTAAGCATAGAAAGACCATGAAATCCTGCTTTAATGTCATAGTTTTTCGGGTTTTTTTTAACATGTTCAGAGGATACAGAGGTCTCAGGCCTGCACCGTGCAGTTTGCCCTGAAGCTCTAATTCCTGCAAAACCCTAAAAAGTCACATCACACCCCACAGTAAGCAGGCTTTGTTAGGAACCAGTACTATTGACGTAACTGAGATGGCTGATATCTATAGATTATGTGCTGATGTAATTTCCAAACCAACAGCAGAGTGCTGGAGCACTCTCCCAGAAAGGGCCCATGTTTTAAAGTGTTTTCATTTTGGGAAGCACTCTGTATGTCATCTGTGGACATTGCATTGTGGATGCAATACTGCATCCAGATATCTTTGTACTAGCTTCCATCCAGATTGTGTGCAACGTAGGTCACATCTTTTGCATTCGTCATCCCAGTATTAGGTTGCCCAATAAATTCATGCAGTTTCCAAGTCCTCTCTGGCTATCGGTGAGTGGGAAGATGCCTCCTGTTCAACCAGACTCTCAGTCCTGATGGGCTGTGGGGAGCCAGTACAGTAACAGCTATGTATACTGTCATTGCAAGAGCTAGAGAGTTCTTAACTTTAGGACAGCTCGGTCACAGTCAAGTCTTATTTGTACAAACAAGAGCGAAAACAACATCCAAAACATAACAACACTTGAGTGTGGGGGCTGTGTTTTGAAAATTCAGCTCCTACTTATTCTTGTGACTATTTGTCACAGCTTTGATTTTCTTTTTTTTTTCTCTTTCTCTTT
>PPHD01006019.1:0-21589 GCA_002909625.1 Bambusicola thoracicus
TATAGTCTGACCATCAGCTATCACACCTATCCATGTAACATGAAATCTCCCTGGTTTTCTTTGGCAGATGTGTCACAAAGTATTCAGGGAAAGGCAGTACCTAAAAAAAACAGATTGTCAGCATCACAGTAAAAAATATCAAACGTCTTCACACCCCACCTCCTTCCCCTGGCAATCTGATTTCAGTGCCCTGCCTGCCCAGAAGCACTTTCTAACATCTACTCTCAATTTCCCTTGATGACATAAAAACCTCTTACTTTTGTTGCATCCAACATAAGTGCGGTTAGCAGATTACTCCCTTCCTCTTTGCCGCAGCGTATTTTTACATTTGAGGGTTATTGCCATCTCCCTCCTCAGTGCTCTCTTCTTTCAGCTCAGCAACCCCATTTCTGTCAATCCTCCAAGACAGCTCATCATTCTTATTGCTCTCTTTTGGAGCCTTTCCAGGTCATCCACATTTTTCTCAAAGCAGCTGGGGTTGCCAGATACCCTTTTTAATATGGGACTTCCCATATTTAAGCCTCAAATCTCAAATGCTGTATTAAAAACACGTGATGTATTGCCTGCTCTTGTATTTCCTCTACATTTTAATAGGGGACACACGTTCTGAGGTTGAAATGCAGAAAATCCTGCAGCTGCTTTCCTGCCCTGTTCTTAGAGTCTCCTCTGGGAGCGCAGAGACACGATTCAGTTGGTGGCTGTGACAGTGAGTGAGAACCTGAGCAGCCCTAAGGAGCTGAGGAGGGCTGCAGGGCAATGAGCACACTGAGGCACCAGGAATGCACATCGGTGTATTAAAGTTCAGAATGCAGCAACTCCCCTCTGCTGCCCCACATCAGGTGTACTTGATCCTCCTGCCAAGGACTCACTAATGTGATAAGAAAATAAATATTTTTGTTTTGTAGGCAGTACTTTTGCTTATACAGCTCAGGAGATAGCACTCCAGGTCAGTAACTTTGGTTTGGCTTGGGATTCTCTATGATCTCTCCTCTACAAAATACTAGCCACGTAGTCATGCATTTGGTTACTTGTTCTCACTAAGTACCTTGTCACCTTGTCTTTACTGATGTTGATTTTTTTTTTGACCAGAACACTTTTCAGTTTGTCAGGATCATTCTGACATCAAGTCCTGCCCTCCATTGCTCTTGCCATTTCTCCAAGTCTGGTGTCATCTGTGCATTTAATAAGTCTGCTTGCTCATAAAGCATACAAATTGTTGAAGAAAACACTAGAACCAGACCTTGGATAGATCTTTGAACTACATGCGATGCATCTTTAATTTCCTCAGAGAAGCATCTACTCTGTTATTTGGAGCAATTCAGGAGTGGAACTGATTCCCACAGACAATTTCCATGGATACTACATAACACAGAGGTCTAAGCTTGCTTCCTCTGCTTCCAGATGTGTGGAATTACTGTGTTGCTCACAGCATCAACTCTTGTCTCTGGAAGCAAAGTCTGGAAGGCATCCCGACTGTCCTCATCCCTCCCCTTCGTGGCAGTATCACTGTTCTGTGGACACACGTGCAGATCTAGCTGCAGCGGGAGATCAAGTCAAAGGAGGAACAGTCTCAGTCCTGAGAATATAAAATAGCTACCACAAAAGACAGCAGTGGTTCATCTGGGGGTTCCCATGCAACTTGGAAATACAAGAGAGAAATTATCATTGCCTTTTGCAGCCTGCAAGATTTGTGACAGCCAATTGCAGCAATATCCATAACTTCTGAAAAAGAAAACATTATTTTTCTCCTACTGGCACATCCCAACTGCATGAGAAGTGTTTCTTTCAGCATCACCAAAGGCCTGGGATATCTCACTTCATGAATCATGTTAGATGTCGTCTTCTCCTAATTTTGTACTATCATCTGTGAATCTTTCCAACCCAGGTTCCATCAGGAGCAAGGTCTGGCAGTTGGAAGAGATTTGAGACCAACTCACTTCATCCTTTTTCTGCTGCTCAGGCTGATGATATTTCAGCATAAAAGGAGGCTTTGAGCCGGTGTTGACTGTTCTTTCTCCTCTTTTCAAGGTAGCGGCAAACTCATCCTTATGGAGTCAGGATGTCTTTGCAAGACCACTAATACCCTTCTTGGTAATTCAGTTGCAGTGCAAAGCTTTGGATGACTGAAGTGGGAAGGAGGGAGGAAAGAAAAGCAACCCAAAGTAAGTTTTTAACTTCCTTTTGTTTACCTCATGCTATTCCTAACTTAATTTCTAACTTTTGAACAAATGGCCATCATTAGCTAGAACATTAAAAAATAAGCTTGCCAGAAACAGAGAAAGCAGTTCAAAGAATCCACCAACCAATAGTGGGAACATAGGTTGGAAAGCTCTACCCTGTACAGCCTGTGCTGATAGAGCCTGGACTCGCAGGATTTATACGTGCTCAGAACTACTCATGGGATTGCTCTGTGCTTGTGTGGCCAGATCTCTGAACGTCATGGAGTAGTTTTGCTTTGCAGTGATGCAAGGAGGTAATAATTCCCACATTTTTCTCTTGGTGTCAGAGGGAAGTTATCCTGAAGAGCAGGAAGGCTGAGGATTGGGACCTCCAGTTTCTCCAAGGTAATATTTAAAGATTGTTTAACTCCAGACGCTTTGGGTTACTAAGCACCTTGAAGATTTATGACCTTTATGACAATCATTTTCCTCTGCAAATTTCCCTTCTGCTTAAGTATTCACAGGGAGAAAAAGTTTTCCTTCTTTTCCCCTCAAGGCAGCAATGCTTATTCTGTGAGTATTTCTGAACGAAAGAGGGGATTACTGCCTTAGCTCAGTTTGGAAGCATTTACAAGGCTTCCTGCTGTGCCTCCTGTCCAGCTGCCCTGCCTGTCTCTGTGTGCAACTCTCTAGCTATATTTTGCAGGAAGGAACTGGGAAAAAAAAAATCCACTAACAAGCTTTGAGATGCTTTACCTCATAAAATCCCACTCGGGATATCATGGTTTTTGAGGAAAAAAGGGAGCTTCACATAATGGGATTAAGGAAATTCCCATCTGCTTAGAGCCTCCTTTTCTCTGCCTCTCGTTGACAGGGAAAAAGGTTTAATCACTGTAATTGTGTTGTAGGACGATGGCTATTGGCTCAGTGCACAAGGCTAGCTTTATTGCCTTTTGGCTACACAGGGCTGAACCGTATGGAGGAAGCCAGTGGCACCCAGGAGTTTTTACCATGACCAATCTTTCACCAAGACAGAGGATATTTACTGTGATCCTTAGCTGCACTTTGATGGATCTGCATGACAGGATCATTCACCCTCAAAACTATTTTATTAGTGGAACAAGGTGGAGATACTGCAATCCATGTTGTTTCTGAGATTGTTTTGATATGTTTCTGTATCTTTACCTTTTTTCCTCCCCACCTCCAAGTTTATCAGCTATCACAGCTTTGTTTCCCTGAAATATTTAGAAGGCTATTAAAGGAGTGCAATTACACTGTTTTCAGACTGAGAAATATGTGATCGCTATGCCACTACTGGGCTTGCCTGGAGAAGAGAAGGCTATGGGGTGACCTCATTGCAGCCTTACAGTATCTAAAAGGAGCATATAAACAGGAGGGGAGTCAACTCTTTACAAGGGTAGATAATAGCAGGACAAAGGGAAATAGTTTTAAATTGAAGGAGGGAAGATTTAGGATGGATATCAGGGGAAAGTTCTTTACCAAGAGAGTGGTGAGGTGCAGGAACAGGCTGCCCAGAGAGGTTGTGAATGCCCTGTCCCTGGAAATGTATAAGGCCAGGTTGGATGGAGCCCTGGGCAGCCTGGTTTAGTGTTAGATATGAAGGTTGGTGGCCCTGCATGTGGCAGGGGGTTGGAGCATGATGGTCCTTGATGTCGCTTCCAACCCAGGCCATTCTATGATTCAGCATAAGAATTCTGCAGATGTACTTTTAACATGATTTTTTTTTTTAGTATCTTGCACAAGCTCACAGTTTAAAAAAATCCTATCCATAATGGTTTCTAAAATAGAACTTGCCAGAGAGAAACCATAGATTTATACAATCATGAAGGTTGGAAAAGACCACTAAGATTATCTAGTCCAACCCACTGCCAAATGTTTTTATATTTTTAAGAACAGATCAGTACTTAATTATCTGCTGATATATGTATAGTTGTTTAAACACATTTGCTGTTCAACACTATCACTGAAGTTTCCTGAGAAATTAAAGACATTCTGTGCTGCAAGCAGCTCCTGAAAGGTTACACCAAAAGGAAAGGACTCAGTGTTCATGAGCACGCCTTACTCCAGTCTGAGACAAACACATATAACAGCCTGTGCACTTAGAGATTTTCTACTTTGCTTCACTCTCCAAAATATTTCAGTTTTTTATTTCCCTAGCAGAGATGTTTGGGCAGCCCCATCTAAAAGGCTGTCTGTTCTCAGAGAGATGGTAACCCCATGCCCTCAGACCCACATCTGCCCTTGCGAGAGCATCCTGCTCTGCTTTGAAGCGCCTCTGCCATGGAGACCTCCACACCCGCTCAGCATTCCTTCACATATGTACCTCGGTGTACACAAAAGTCAGAAGTGTTAACATGCACTTGATTGTAAGTTCTTAATTCAACTGATGAAAAGATTAAAGCAAAATGGTGCTTTTCTTGAGGATGCCAGAATTTTTCTAGTTGAACTTCTTGAAATCTGGATACATTTCTCTTCCACTTTACACATTTTTAATGGAAACTTTCATCTTTTCAAAAAAAGCATAAAAACGCTCACAGAAACTATTTTCAATAGAGTGAGGTATTTTCCTCTAAATAATAATTTTCAATTTTTCCTAAAGAGTCAAAAATGCTCCCCTCAGAAAGGCCAAGGAAGCTGAAATTAATGCTCCTTCATTTTGCCACAAGCCTTGTAAGAAGCCTCAGGGATTTTTATTAGAAGCTCTGGCACCTCAGTTGCATCATTTTTTACATAAATGAAGCTCTTGTTAAATGTTAAACAAAGTTAAATCATACTCTGCAGAGACTGCTAAGCAGCTTGACTAAAATTGCTCTTTCCTCTTGATCACTTGATTTTCTTACAAATTCACCACCTCTCTACCTCTCTCATTGCCACAGAGCTTAAATAGCTTATTGAAATGAGTCAAAAATTCTTAAGTAAAACAAAAAATGCAGTGAAGTAGAACAGTAACACGGGCAGAAAAGGCACTAAGAGGGTAAGTAGAAACAATAATTCTGTAGTGCTATCTGTGGAGGGTGTATCTCTTTTTTCTTTAAGAATTATGTAACACTATGTTATGTTTGATTGATTCCATTAACACACTACATTTCAATTATGCCTTATTATATCTTGTTTCACCATTTTTTTCCAGCCTTCACCAGCACACCTGCTTGAGGGGCCGCAGAACTCTGAAGTTCATCAATTCTGTGTGAATCACTGCTGGAGACTGACATTAGAAATCCATCTTCATGCTGGCCTGGTTCCTCAGCTCCTACACCGCTAAAGCACAACTTAAATCCAAATATCTCCCAAATGTTTTGATACAAGACCTAAAAAACCTCCATTTCTCAGCTCCCTGAAGACTTCATAGACCATGTGCTTCTCAAAGGAGAAATTATGCTATTTCACTTCTTTGTAATGACTGTTGGCCAATGGGAAAATGTATAACCAAACAACTTAGGTTATGTCCACTTGGAGAAGTTGAAGATTTCATTAGATGCTGGACAACAATATTCACATCCGAAGCACTCAATTTCCATGCTGCATCAGGCTTAGTCTCAGTCTCCCCAGAACACAGTGAAAAGATGTGACAGTAGCTTTCTGTGTAGAAATATATTTGGCAAATATATAAACCCTCCAGAGCATCCCTTGAGAGGCTAAAGGAATTTAAACTTATAAGTCCCATGCATATCTCCTCTAAGGTGTTATTTTCCCCCCCTAAATACCATGTTGAAATTCTACTTTTAGCAAGTTTAAAACTGGAAGCAACATTATGTTTGCAGAACTGGAAAAGAAATCTCAGTGAATAAATAAATCTTGAGAAGCACAGCTACAGGGAAACAGGCACAGACCTTGCACCATTCACAGCTTTAAAAAAGAGTGTTTGAGCTCAGTAAAGCCAGTATCATACACACAGCAAATTAGGAGGGCACGCTCTCCTCATGAACTTGGGGAAAACCCACACATTTCAAAAGCACATAATTCAGCTGTAAAATGTTAACAACTGTTTTCCAGACTTCGCTTTGGTATACAAAATTCAGCCCAGAAACTCTTCCATTTCACAAAGAATGGTTCAAATTAAGGGGAAAAAAAAAAACCGTTTACATATCTTTGCAGTGGTTTTTTTTCCACAACACCAGAGTTCTATCAAAGTGGGAATCTTCATAAACCATAGATATGAATAGCTGTTTTATTTATGCAAATTGGGTGAGCAATGCTAATTTGATGAACACTGTGTAGATCTGTGTAGACCTTTTTACCAGTAGGTTTCAAGAAGATAAAGTATGAGAACCTTACTTTGGAACCAAAGAAGTGAAGAAACATTGTAAGTGACATACCAGCTGATCTACCAGACTAGGAACCAAGTCAGGAGAAAGGCAAAGGAAGGGATGCATGCAGTAAAAGTCTTCCAATGATGCCAGGCTGGATTTTTTTTCTGTGACAGACAATTATTGCACAGTTATGGTCTTCTAATTAACAGGTTAAAGTACAGTTTTTGCAGTTGTCATAAATATGTAGGTATCTGGATATTAAGCCTCTAGTTTCATGAAGTACAGAAATTCAGTTCCCTCTGATCCCCCTGAGAACAAAACAGAGAACAAAACCAATCACCATTTACCTTCCCCTGAACACCTCTGCTGGTAACAGCTTTGTAAAATATTCCTGTGCAATATCTACTGAGCATTGGCATTGTGCACTTCATACAGTGATGTGTCACCTGTAAAACTGTCCTTTGCTGCAATTTTAGTTAATTACCCCATGAAAAACTTAAATATTTAAGCTCATAAAAAGGAGTAAATAATACAAATCAGTAGTTCGATTTCTTGCTACAACACAAAGTTGGAAGTTCAGCCTTCAGTAACCTCTGTGAGCTATTCCATATCCTCACAGCTTCTGTGACAGTACTATGGGAACATCTATCTGTACACAGCATACAATATTACCCTTTATGAAGGCAGCACTGGAACGGAGATATAATTAATTACATTCAATTTAGCACCATGGATTTAAGGATTTGCCTTCCATTAGCAAACAGGGGAGGGAAACTTAGAAAGTAGATAACATCTATTATAGACAGAGATCATATAAATGACTATTTCACACTTATTTAATCTTTCAAAATTGTTTCTTAAAAGAAGATGTACTGTTTGCAGGCACTCAGAGCAATATTCAGACACTGCTGCACAGTCTGTGTTAAGGAGAGCCCAGAGCAGTTGGGACAGTCTGCTGTAAGCTGGCAGGGTGAGGGCAGAGGCTGCAGACAGTGCATGGATGGATGTGTGCATGGCTGCAGATGGATGCATGGCCACACTGCCAAAGAGACCTGCCTTGTCCTTTGGACTGGGTGTAGAGGCAGACAACCCTGATCTTCAGCACAATGGGCATGCAGCAAGACTGAACAGAAAAGAAGATACTGGGAGAAAAGTGATGGCTTGAGACTTTTTTCCCTGAAAAAAAAAAATCAGAAAAAAAGAACCCCAACTCTGCCACAACCAAAAATCCAATCATCCAAAACATTTCATCTGTGAAAAGAATCCAAATTCAATTACTGACTGAACAACAAATTACTGCATCTCAGTCAGATGCTGTATGGGGAAACTGAAATGCTGAGAACACAGCTAGAACGTATTCCAAACACAGCCTTCACCCGGGACTCTCTGAAGCACAGTCTATATCAGAGACAGCAGAGCAGGAAATATGCCCTCAGATGGAAAGGTCTGCTACATTCCTCCAGAAGTTGCCCTCTAGAGCCTCTTTGTCTAACATGGTACAGCTGAGAGGCAGGTCCCTGTGCTTTGGAACGCTGCTGCTAGAGAAGAATCGAGGAATGGCCTTTGGTCCAAGACTGAATGGTCTGTACCGACAAACTCTGGAGTAGGCAGCAGGACTCTGTGTTCATGTATCCATTTATTTCACAGCCTGAAGCTGGAAAAGCTTTAATCTTAATGATAACATAAAATAGAAAAAAAAGCTATTGATCTTCATTTTTTTAGCATGCATGGCATTTTTATTAATAATTAATAACCTTTCCTTTACTATCACAAGATATCTGCATTTGTATTTTTCTTGTCAAAGTATATAATTTAGGTGTAAAACACGTCATTTCATTCACCTCTGACACCACTAACCTTTTCTTACTTAAATCTGTAATGTAAATCAATAAAAATCACCATCAGCTATAAGAGATATGTCCATTAAAAGGCAGTGGCCCTAGGGATGGCTCTGACCTCCCGATCTTTCCAGCACCACTGCTCACACAGCCAGGCCTCCTTAGTCCAGATCAAACCTTTCAGTAGCTGGCACTGATGATCAAAGCAAAGCAACTCTCCCACATCCCTCTGGACACTGTTTTTATGCTCCGCTGCATCTTCAAGGGATGAAACAACAATCAGCATTTGACTCTAAAACTCTTTTCATGGCCATCTTATAGTTCAGACATGGTCCCTCCAGGAACCTGTAGCATGAGGGTCATAGAAATTTCATCCTGTTTCCCCTAGATACTTTCAAATATTTCCACATCAAGTAGAATACATGTAGCAAAACCAAACTGGGCATGCACAGTCACCTGTAGTTTCTTCAGGCAAGGCCACCTCAGAGATGCAAGATTAACAGTCTAGGAAAAGTTTTAGAAACCTTTTTCCTGCCAACATACACAAACCTAGTAACTTTGTTCCAAGGGACCAACTTCATGATGTACCATATTGGTAGTTAATTTGGCCTAAATGCTTGCCAGCATTTAATACAGCTTCCCTAGGGCTGGTATTAATCTGGGGCAAATATAAAGCACACTGCTTTCTCCCAGCTTGTTTCATCCTCTGATTACATTCACATATTCTATGCAGCACAGCTGTGAACACTTCAGGAGCAGCCATCCTGCTGACGGAGATTGACCATCCAGTACAACCCACCCCATCCCAACACTGATTTTCTTTCTGTAGGGTTTCACCATTGACTGTAGCCTTCCCAAATCTTATCTAACACTATCTCATCTAGTCTTGTTCTAAAATCTGATTTATGCACCTGTATTTGTTCATTTTTCACTTGGCTTTACTGTAATGTCTGACAGCAGAGACAGATTTGTACTTCTGATAGCTCTCAAAAGTTCACACATCATTTGAAAGCCACGCATTTGCAGATGGCTAAAAATGGTCTTAGTGTTTTAATTAAAGTGTTTGCAGTGCAACAGTCAGTTACAACTAACTATACCTTTTGATAAAGGCATCACATTGTTTTACCCCCAAACCAACCTGTACTAGTTTGAGTAATTTCTGCTGGCACCTCTGGCTTATGTGTTGCTGGTGGTCAGTTTTTTATCCTATCGATGCGTACTGCTATGGTAATTAGAGGCTATTTTAGACTATTTGTGTTTACCCTTATTGGTAGTTAATCCCCCCAGAGTTGTGAAGCATCACTCACAGATTTTCCGTGTTAGCTGTTATTTTGCCACTTCTGCACATAAACTTGCTTGAAACCACCTCAAATCACAGATTCGTTGGCCAAGTTCCTATTACCCTCAGCAACTCTGTATTAGGACCTACGTGGCTCAATTAATCAGGTGGCTAACATCAAGCAAGTCTAAAGACAAGGATGAATGGAAAGGATCCTGGGGGACAGCTGTGCAGGAAAACTGAAGTCAAAAAGGAAGGTTGCAGCAGAGACCACAGTGGGACAAATGAGGAGCTCCTGGCTGTGAGCTGTCTGCAGCTCCAGGAGCCCTGGCTTTTGGCACTTTGTGAAGAATTGCAGCTGCTGATGCTGTCAGTAGTCCAGAAGAAGTAGCAGCTGCAAGGGAAGGAGGGAGGAGGACTGCTTGGGACTTCCTGACTGACCTCACACTCCTGTAGCCCAGATCGTTTCTCCCTCTCTCCTGCCATACTTCACCCATAAAAACACTGATTACTATGATTTCATGCAGGTGGGGGGAAATTCCACTCTCGTGGCTTCAGAGTTGTTTCATTTTCAGATCCTAAGGGTTTCCACAGCTTGAAGAGATCACAGGAGTGATTTTCAAGCGTGGGGCTTGGGGGCACTCAGTGTTGGGACCTGCCTTTTTACTATTCCTGGAAAGATCTAGAACTTGAGGATTAAAAACTATCAAGTGAACATCATACAACAAAATACAATTGTCACAGAAAATGGTTTCTCTTTGTTAAATCTCACATCTGCTCATTGTAAAGGCATCCCCGTAAAACAAGAAAAAAAAAGTATTCATGTTATTTTGTCTTAAAAGACAAAACACTTATTAGAAAGCATGATGCTATTTGGTTCTTGTCTTACAGAATAATCTACAAATCCTCAACATATGAAGTGACTATAAAATAAAAACTAATTTCTCGTGTAGTTATTCTTTTCCTGAGACCTTTTTGACTATCTAATATATTTCCAAAGGAACATGTTGTTTTGATAACCAAATACTTCAGAACTTCCTATTATGATCTTCTGCACAACTACACAGATGGGGCATATAATTGGACATAACTTTTTGCAGCCACATGATTAAGTTTCTTCTTCAATAAATATTTTTATTATTAAAAAAATGTTAAATGTATATTGTAGACAACTGTATAGCCATTTTGGAAGGCTTATAGTAAGACCTTGAGATGCTATAATGATGACAATAGCAGAGTGGCAAAGTCTTTGACTACAGCAAATAAGAACAAACCCAAATGCAGCAGCCACTGATGCAGAAATGGATAAAAAGCACTACTTACCTTTGGAAGGCCTCAGGTAGGCAGGAATCCCTGGCAAAATATGCCCTCACCTCCACTGCCAACCCTTAAATGAAGTCTGGGAAGGGGTGGATCCTGGCTACACCCCTTCCAGTCATTCAGGTGCATTGCATACACCTGAGCTCCTTTGGGTTGGCCCTGCCTTTCCACCAGGTACTCAATTGCTGTTTCAGACCATGACTTAGCATTTCCACTACAGACCTGAAGCCCTTCACGTCTGCGTTATGCTTTAGGTTCTCTGTGAAAGACTGTAGAATGGGAAAATCCATCTGAGTTCATAACCATAGGCAGCTGGGACCACAGAGTCATCTCCTTACTGTTGTTTTGAGCCACCTCTTTTGAACTGCTTGGATGGATGCTGCTCCTAGCTGGGCCACAGCTAGCAGCATTGCCAAGTCTGTGAATGGCTTTTTGACATGGAAAGTCTGCTAGCAGTAGAAGAGCTTGGGGTTGGTATCTATTGTACAATCTAAAGCCAGATCAGAAGAGATGGATATATGAAGGATATTGAACCCTTACTGTGGAATAGGTTGGAGTGCTCCAGTTTTCCTTCTCAAAAAACAAGAAAATATAGCAAGAAAAAAGACTGGTAGGAATTTTCCTTCAAATTTCTTGTTTTCTCCTGCATCAACAGGTTTCAATCAGTCCTTGAGAACAGATCCAGGCATTTTTCACCCCAAGCCCTCCTGGCTGCTGCTCACAAAGGACAACCACTGTTCCTTGGCTTACCAAGCACTTATCTAGAGGGATGCTGTCCCAAAAGCTCTCTGCTTAATAAAAACATTCCATCCATCACACATCATAAAAATGAAATAGAGGGGCATCAGACAGCAAACATAAACACTCCCACAGACCTCTTGCCACTGTAAAATAATTTATGGGGTTGAAACTACATTGGCATACTGTCACTGGTAATGTTCCCACTGGCTTACCAGCACCTACAATTTTTTTGGCTGTTTGCAGAACAATTCCAGCTCTGCTTCCAGCTCAACAAGTAATTTTATTTGGGTCTGGCTCTTAAGAAAGTCTCAGATGTGGCCAGCTGTCCCTCATTGAGTAGAAAACTGTGTTGAGCTGCATCGGAGTCGCCATAGGTAAGTTCATTTTAAGCCTTGTGGCTTTGTAGAGAATAATTCCAAAGAAAAGGTGTAATTAATTGCCACTGCCTCATTTTTGTCCTCCTCAGACATCTCAAAGAAATCACTGCAAGAGGCCTAGGCAACAAAAATCCTTCTTACAAGAAGACAGTCTTTCATTACCACAAAAGCCTCTCCCAGGGAGCAGCTCTGAAACCAAATAGAAAGCCTCAGGCAGAAAGTAAAACAGTGAGTCTGCAGATTGGGCCACCACCAGAAACACACTGGTATTGCAATTGGAGATTCAGTTGGGTTTTGGGAGCATCGTTGCAAAAAACTGTGCAATGCTAAGACACTACTTAAAGGTACTTCTCATATCTAACATAGCACTGAACTTTTATGAACATAAATCTGATGGATACAGAATACAATGCTTATTACAAAATCTACATCACATGATTTGGCTGATTTTATTTGAATGCTCTTTCCTAGCTGTGCATTTCTCTCTTTTTCACTATTACAACAGTGTGTGGCTACCCTGAGAAGTTGTACCACTGAAATGAATTGCAGTGTGTATGATGCCTACTACTGTACCACTGCATGCTTTTCCAGCACTAGCTAGAGAATGCTAGAATGGGAGTCCTAAAAGAATTCTGTACCTATATGACCTCATAAACTTAGAAGTTTAATTCTTTGTAAGCTCATTGAGATCAGCTGCAAAAATATGGCTGAGTCGAGTGTGTTGGATACGGGGGAAAATGCACTGGAAATGTGTCATTGCAGAGTGTTTGCTGCACCAGAACAGTCTTAGGTGGGAGGTGAGAGACACAGTAGATACAGGATATAGAGAGAGAGAAGTGCAAGCCATTCAAATAATGCAGAAGCTGCCTTCCCAGTAAAGACTCTTGTTGTTAAAGTCACTTAAGTTCAAAAGGGAAAAACAATGATGGACTGTGCTCTTAAAGAACGTCAGAATATTCAAGTGCAGTTACTTGAAAAAAAAATAAAACAGGGTAAATTTGGAAAGCCTATGGTGTTAGCAATAAAAGACAGCTTGCATGGAGCTAAGACCAGACTTCCGTGCTGATAATACAGGTAAATAATGTAATACTTAGTTGAAAAAGTGTGGCTTGGAATTCTTTTTCTGTTTGCATCTCTTGAGTCACATACAAAGACACTGACAGTTAAAAATGGGAAAAATCACAGTAATGGCTTTATTTATAAAAGCTGCCACTTCTTTTGCCAAGTCATTTGGAGTGTTCTGCAGCAAAATAAACATATGGTGAAAATATAAACACAGAAATATGAAAACAACCTCTTCACATTTAAACAAGAGTCATTTGAGAAAAATGCCAAATAAAAAACTAGAAAAAGGAAGAAGACAGAGGATGGAGTCAAAATGATAAATCATGGCTCTAATGTGATGTAACTAAAATATCTCCAAAGCAGAATGCAAGGAGAGCCAGGAATGTCCTCTAAGGTGATGACTTTTGACAAAGCGTAGGAGGGGAAAGCAGTTACTGGGGCCAATGCAGATGCCATCCAGCACTGAAACTCATGAGAAAGAAACACCACAGACATCTGCATGGCGAGTTACACCCCTGTCATTCTGGAAAAAAAAAAAAAAAGGAATGAGAAAAGATGAAAGCTTTCTCCCCTGGCCCACTAGCCTGCACTCCAAGGATATGCTGCTGCCACAGCAGATGAAGAAGTAGCCTTCATGCGACAAACCAGCATCTTCTGTGGCCCAGTCTCCAAAGGAAAGACTTACCTCAAGCAAGGTGTCCCCATCTGAGGGGGCCTGTTGTGTTTTCCTTTGCCTCATCTACTCTCTATTCCTTTTCCTGCCTTAATTTGTAAGCTGCAGAGGGTCATAGGAAAGGGGATAGTCTGATCCAGAAAATATTCTGTAGGAATTCAAGACTACAAGGGACTGGTGACAACAGGTGACAACAGATCATGGTGTTGTCATCAGGTACTAAGTCCATACAGCTCCTAACACTGCTGAGGCTCCTAAGGTGAAGGTAACCTACAACCTGCTTAGCGTGGCAAACGGCATGCTGAAAGCTTCCTGTAACAGAGCTCCTGATGGCATGGGCATAGCACCAGTATGAAGATGCAAGGGAACTACCTCTGAACTACTTAAGCAAGTGCCTACAAACCAGTTATTCATTTCTGACTTTTGAAAACAGACTTAAAAGGAGACACATTAAAAAATAAACAATGCATGCACGTTCTCCTCTTGCATAAATCTTTGCTTTTCCCTCTGTAACTTTAAGTCTTCAAAACTAACCAGAAAGAGTTCCTGGTCAGGAGTAAGCTCTAAGCACTTTCATGACATCGAACACCCTCACACTCACCTTTCTTTAAAACAGGAACAACCGCTATATGTCTCCTGTTCAGTTCTGTGAGACCTGATGGCCCCATCTCACAAAACATTTAAGCACTTACTTAATTTTAAGCATTTAAGCTCAGATGAAGCCTAGAGAAGAATGTAATTCAATCCTTCTGTGCAATAGGTAAAACCAATATATTAATTTGGTAGAAACTCTGCCAAAGAACAAATTTCTAATTGGAAAATAAAGAAAGACAAATATTTTGAAATTAAATTAAATCCAAATCGAAGCTTGATTCTGTGTTCAGATACATAATAAATGTCATTAATGAGAGCATAGCACTGAAACCAGAGGACTACGTGGAGACCGTTTAACTTCCTCAGAACAGAAACTGACAGTTTCCTGCCATTCCCAACGTGAGCATTGACTAAATAAAGTTGTCCTTGTCAGTGGTCATACCAAAGCAGAATAGGGTGTTGAATGACACATCTGAGCTGTGGTTAGAAAAGCCTGATCAATTACATTTTTATAGAAGCCCTTTGAGCTCTCATTAGGGGGAATGTGGGGTATTAAATGTACGGAGGCCTGTACTGAGCACAGTGCTCCTGGCTTCAGAATGTACCTCTTAATAAAAAGTTAACTACTCCCTGATCGTTGGCAAATCTCTGAGTGAAACCCTAGGCAGCCTGAGAGTCTGAGGGTACTTAGAATAGTGTGCAGTGATAGAAACACTGCTGTGCTTTTAGGATGTCTAACCAGTCTGGAAACATAAAATAGGCTTTATTCTATTTATACAGTGCTCAAGTGATAAGTTATTTAAAGTTAAAAAAGTAAATATCAATAAGAAGAATTGTGGGAATACTTGGTGCTCCATACTCATAATTGACCTCATGATAGCTCTTCTTCAAAATCCTTTTCTACATCTTCACAGAATCACAGAACCACAGAATTGCAGGGGTTGGAAGGGGCCTGAAGAGATCATCAGTCCAAGCCCTCTGCTAAAGCAGGTACCCTACAGTAGGTCACACAGGTAGGCGTCCAGATGGGTCTTGAACATCTCTGTAGAAGGAGAGTCCACAGCCTCTCTGGGCAGTCTGTTCCAGTGCTCCATCACCCTTACAGTAAAGAAGTTCTTACGCATGTTAGTACAAACTTCCTGTGTTCAAGTTTTAGGCCATTACTCCTTGTTCTATTGCTACACACCACTGAGAAAAGCCTGTCTCATCCATTTGCCTCCCACCTCCCTTCAGAAATTTATAAACATTGATCAGATCTCCCCTCAGTCTTCTTTTCGCCAGACTGAACAGACTCAGGTTACTCAGCCTTTCCTCATATGGAAGATACTCCAGGCCACTAATCATCTTTGTGGCTGGACTCCTAGGAGATCTCTGTCTTTTCTGTAACTGAGGAGCCCAGAACTGGACACAGTAGAGGGGGAGGATCACCTCCCTCTCCCTGCTGGCCATGCTCTTTTTAATGCACCCCCAGATACTCTTGGCCTTCTTGGCCACAAGAGCACACTGCTGGCTCGTGACCCAACTGTTGTCCACCAGGACACCAAATCCTTCTCCACAATGCTCCTCTCCAGCAGGTCAGCCCCTAACCTGTACTGATATATGCAGTTATTCCTCTCTAGGTGCAAGACTCTACACTTGCTTTTGTTAAACCTCATCAGGTTCCTCCTTGCCCAACTCTCCAGTCTGTCCAGGTTCTTAATCCCTCTCCCCCTCTTAGGATCATCTGTTTCTCTCTATGCCTTCTAGATGATGATCATCACCACGTATGAAGTTGATAAATAATGCAGTGGATTTATCACACTATCTAAGGGGGCTTTAGCCTTGTGTTAGCCCTGGAGGAAGGATGAGGAAGATAGATCTATGAGGCTGTGCAACCTCCTCCCAGCTTTGTCTGTCCCTGGCTTACACTGTGCTGGGACAGCTGCTCTTGGCTGTGGAGCTCTGATCACTGAAGATGTACCTGAACTTGAGTTGTTTTGTTTTAAATAAAAATTGTACTTTGGATTAGTTCTGTGACTCCAAAGGAATGTCCTTTTCATGCTGTGACACAAACACTGACATGTAGCACAGAGAAGTACCCACACACAGAGATCCTACAGTCATGGGGCCAAATCTATTCTTAGTATTGAGGTACTGGCACTAATGAAGTTACATCTGGGATGTATTTGGCCCCTAGCCTGTGTAAATAGAAACCTCATGAAAACTTATTGCAAAGTTAATGATAACGTTGAGAAGTAAGTAATTTTCCAATAGGTTCCAATACACAGTGGTAATAAATTTCAATGAGGAAATTGTTTTCCTTCTTTATTGGCAGCTAGCTTCATTTAATCAGACTGCTAGAAGGTGGGAATTGTCCAGAAATCCTCCTTGCTCTTTGCTCTTCAAATACAGTATCTGACTGTGTGTGTACCTGTGATGTGCCAGATGGCAGGCTTGCTCTACACAGAAGCAGTCAATCTGTGTCTCTCTGCTGTCCCCAAAGGGCTGGGGTTGGTGGAGTAGCAAAACTGACATCCTGACAGAAGAGTGGAAAGGTCTAGCTCCCTAATGCAGTAAGTATTACTTGAATGAGATACGACTGTGGGACAACTCTCAAGATAGTAAAGAAAGGAAAAGTCTGGGAGAAGAGAATCTTGCTGAAATATCACCACCCTCCCAAAGGGAGAGTGTAGGTGTTGCAGGATTTTGTGAATGCAAAGGGAAGGAGGGTACGGGTTGGGGATGCTCATTTCAGAGTTAAACTCTGATTTCAGACCTCTAATTCAGAACTGGTAACTTACTGTTTATCAAATTCTTATCAAAATAGTGAAGAGTCAGTCCCGCTCACTGTCAGGAGACACAAGGTGTCTGGGACACTGTAAGAAAGACAACATACACTCCATTGTCCTGTCTGCACAGCAAGCAGGTCAGGAGGAGAAGCTCTGGGTTGAGGATCTGCCTTTGTTTCTCTCTGCAGAAGCAACTGCTCCTGGTACAGCTCCATTTCAACCCTTGCTGTTGAGAGCAACAGAAATAACACTTAACGTGTCTCTTCAGCTTTATGAGGCTCCTGGAAGTAACAGAAAATGCAAAACTGGCTTTGCAGAAAGCCCATGTGGAGCATAGGTGTGTTCCCACGTATTTACCACCCTCTCCAGAATTCTCAGTTTAAGCTGAAAAGGGATGCGTGGCCTTGTCAGCAGACTTCAACACTGGAATTATTTTTGTTCTAACTGCAAGATACCAGGATTTGTTGTGTTTCTTCAAAAAGTACCACAAGAGCAATAACGTGTTTTAAATATACTTTCATATAACATTTCAAAATGTTAATGGAAGCAGAATTAAAAAACAAACAAACAAGGATAATGAAAAGAATTCAGTGGAAAAGTAAAAAGTATTCTTAATATCTTTTGATCTTAGCCTCCTTCTTAGCACTGACAACAGAGGTCTCTGTCTAGCATGTAACCTTCCCCACGCCTCCACAGAAACTTCACCTGGAGCATAGGTAAACTGAGTATGTGCTGCTTCAGGCTAACCATACTCACATTGCCACGATACACAGTAACGTATCTGGTTCAGTGCAGTCATCGTACCTACAGAGAACTCCAATGGTAGAAGCATTTCTGAAGAACTCAAATAATGTAATGTATTATAAACCGTTCTCGTTTTCCTTAATCAGAGTGAACCTTTCCAGGTGTTCTTTAGCCAAATCACTTAAGCAGTGTCTAGGTTTCTCTACAAACAACGTTCCATTTGCTGACTTATAGTTTCCTGTCCTTTGCCCTCTTTAAAATGTGGGATTCAAATACGCTACTTCTTAATCTTTAGTAATCTCTTGCTGACCCTTGTGAACTTCTAGGAAATGTCAGAGAAGGCACTGCAGATGTGTCTCTCCTACAGACTTAGGGGTATACATTATCTGCACTTCAGGCTCTGTCTGCTTTTAGTGCATCTTGTATTTCTAGTGATGATACTGCTGTTATCTCTAACTCATGAGCAGAGCCTCAACCTCTCAGTACTTTCTAAAGACAGCTACAAGTGAGCTGTTTAACAAATGCGCTATTTCCTATCACTCAACATCTTTTCCTCACCATCATTTTTCACTGACCCTGTGATTATCCGTTGTCTGTGTGTATATATATATATAAGACCATTTAACATTTATCACACTAACCACATATAAACTCCAGAACTGGACAGTTGTAGGTTTTTAATGTGAAATCAAAGTCACTTGCTTGAATGATTTGCAGATGTGATCTCGGAGCTGCCTGTGAGTGCAGTAATGGGAGTGGATACTGTGACCAACAGCCTTCCTGGGGTCTGGAGAACAACCACCATTGGCAGTGTTACAGTGAGTCGCAGTCTCAGCTCTGAGGTGGCACAATAACAGCACACCAAGTGGGCAAAAGGCTCTTTGGATGAAGCAAACACAAACACCTCCTTTCAGTTCCTTTAGGAAAGATGAAGGAATTAATGCATGCTCTTGGGTAGCTATAATAAGAAATATCTCATGGGTTTGAGGAGCTTCCACTGATGACCACATTGGCACTTCCCCATGTGTTCCTGCAGTACTCTGGAAGAGCTAACAATGTCCCTGTTGCTCAACAGGCAACGTCAGCAATGTGGTGAGATGTCAGTGCTTTTGAGAAGGCCTGACACACTTTACTTTCCTCAGCAGCTTTCTGGAATTCTACATAAAATACAGTGTATTTTGCATTTACCATCATCTTTTCTTGCATATTCTCAGCATTTTACCCTCTCCGTAACTCCAATAATGTTTGATGTTCAAGGAATACAGAGAACACAAAGGACAATCAGTATACCTATTGCCACTTAAGGTGTTCCGTATGTTGCTTAACATTTCACATATGCTGAAAACTACCTACATTTTTTGTTTATTTTTAAAAGTATCTTGAAGTATATGGAGTGTTTTTAGGAGGTGTTATAGGAAATACTTAAAAAATTGGGACCATCAAGAAAAGCCATTGCATCTTATTGCGATGTTTGTCTTTGTAATAAAGATCACCAGAAAAAGAACCTCTCCAAGTAAAACTATAACTCATTGTTTTCAGGTAGGCAGAAGTATCAAACACCTTTGATTGAAGCAGATGCAATAAATACGCACCTATTGTCATACTTTCAGCAGTGGCTTTGTTCAGTAATTAGGTATTGCCAGTGTGAAGTGGAACAACTGACACAGTTCACGTGTAGCTGAATAGTGGATACGAAGTAAGTCACACTGGTAAAGCTATTCTGAAATTGCTGACAGTCATGAGAATCTAGCCTCTAAACGCAGGTGTCTGGTGAGATGTAATCACTGCTTTCATTTTTTCCCCTTTTTCTTCTTTTTCCTTTTTTTTTTTCTTTCCCCCATTTTCTTTTTTTTTTCTTTTTTTCTTTTTTCCTCTCTTCCCTTTTCTTTTTTTCTTTCCTCTTTCCTTTCCTTCTTCCTTGCCTTTTCCTTGCCCTGCCTTTTTCCCCGCATGGTTCTTCCTAGAACTGCTCTCATGCTGGATTTGCGCTCTGAAGACAACAGATTTTAATGGAAGCTGTCCCCGAGTTTCTTGCTATTCGACTTTTCTGTTCTACATTTCCGAAGAGAGCCACGCCTGTAAGCACGGTAAGGCACTGACGAGCCGCGGCCTCTCCCTGCGGCAGCAGCGACACACCGGCTTCTTCCCACCGGGGCTGTCCGCTCCGTGCCCAAGAGCGGTGACGCAGAGCCGGACTCGACCGCGGGGGGGCGCTGCGCCACCGGCTACGGCGCCTCCTCTCGCCCGAGCGCCGCGGGGGCGAAGGGTGGCGCGCCGCGGGCCCGTCCCGCCTCAGGGCCGGGGTGTGCCGTTGGGCGCGAGGATGACCCGGGGAGAACGCGGGGCTTCATCTGCTGAGGGGAAAGCTCTGCTCCCACAGAGCTTCCCTCGTGCTGCGCGGGCTCTCCACCTCACTGCCTTCGGGCGCTGCGTGTGGAGCTCAGTGCCCGCTTCTTTGAGGCCCTGCAGATGCTGGGTGTTTATTTTATTTAGGATATATGAGCATAAGCACCATGTAGATACTGTTCTCAACATATACCTGAGATGTCCTCCATACCGTGGAGTGAGAGAATTACCTGAGATCATTTCACCCCACAGAAGCCCAGCAGACACACGTAGCTGAGAACTCAGCATGAGCTGTATTGCAGTGTCTTACATCTCTGCTGCTGCACACGTAAATCAAAAACATATCAATATTTCCTAATAGTTGCTGTATTTTGGGTTATAAATAAATTACAGCATCATACACTTGAAAATGTCGAAGTGTGAAACTCTCACCTCTGGTGGTGCAGTGGAAAAGCAGTCACGGCCAGCGGGCTACAGCAGCCAGGGCTCTCCAGGTATGGATCATCTGTGTGTAAAGGCCCCAGCTTACTTTTATTCCATTCTTCAAATGTCCTTTGTGACAACTGCGTTTGTGTCTGCTGAAAGCCTCCACCTGCACTCTGTGTCGCTTTCATGTGAGATGCTGTCATTCTTGGTCAGACTTCTCTGAGTTTTAGGAAAGAGGCAGAAAAGGAGAAAGAAAAAGAGGGGGGAAAAATGAAAGAAGGAAGGAAAAAGGGAAGACAACCACTGGCAGTCATACTGAAGTATGTCCTGGCTCCCCAGTATGTAATGATGGTCTTAGAGCTGAGGTGAGTCTCACTGATGGAATGTGAAGAAAGCATAAAATGAACTCCTCACTATGAGAAGTTCATTGATGTGATGAGCTCTCACAGAAGTTGTATTTCCCACGTTTACCTGGATAGCAAGCCCATAACAAGGACCAAGTGCTGAGGGGTGGTATATGTCAGCTTTGGCACAGTGCTGCTAATGGTACAGCTTCCAGATGGGAGCTGGCTCCTGCCACGCCAGCTCAGAGAGTGGGCAGGACAAACACGTGTCTGCCTGCACCCATCTGTATAACTGCCTTAAGGCTCTCAGCTTTCCTGGCAGGTAGGAAAATGCCTTATCACACAGAGCATATAGATTTCCCTATGGGACCTAGTTCACAGCTGCACAAATAGTACCAATTTCCCTACGTTCTTGTTTCATCTTTAGAACAACAAATATTTTTCAGAGTGTACTGACTAAAACCAGTACATAATAACATAATTTGGCTTGCTGACATGCAAAAGTTCACACGCAATTTCCCTTCTGCGGAGTATGGCAAACAAAGCCTTAAGTTGAAGAGGTTACTTAGGGACTGGGCAACAGTGCTGATTCAACACTTGTTCCTTTCATGCTGGGTGCAAAGAGGCATGAGTTGCACTGTCTT
>PPHD01006020.1:4852-25259 GCA_002909625.1 Bambusicola thoracicus
CTGTATACATGTTATTATGGAGATGGTTTTATTAAAACTGGCTCCTTGTCTCTGGCATCATTGCAATAATAGATAAAAATAGGTAAGAGTACAGAGGTGACAGTGGCAAACAGAACAGTGTATGTTGTGGATACTGGCAAACACAACATAAGTCTTTATTTTCCATTTGTTTCTTTCACAATGACTTTAAAAAGTTTGAAATACATTTAGTCAAAGTCATCAGACTGACCTAGGAATAAGCAAGAGTTTTAGAGCAAGATTAAATCAGCCATCTCCCAAACAAGAGACAGATCTGTACTTAGGTTTGGGGTTATTTTGCATTCCTTTCTAATTATACATCCCAAAATGATGCCTTTTTCAACAAATGTCTATCCACAGCCTTGATTTAATTATGCAGATAAAAAAATGGTTTGGAAGCAGAGTCATTCTGTTTATCCTTTGATCCACTATTAGAAGGATCTTTATATACAGTACTTTGATCATATATTTGAAATTAAATTCAGAACACATGGCATCTGAAAAAAGATTTCCATTGTATTTTCTTGAATCAGTTAAGATATCATCTATTAAATTTTTTCTCCCATATAAAAGATTTTAAGACCCATTTATTGAAAGCAACTCAGGGAGTTTCTGCAGTTAGCATTAAGGAGAAGGTAAGGTATCAGGCCCAAGGTGCTGGCTCAGCACTTGTTGGGACTCCTTAAATGACTCCTCAGAGATGCCTTCATCCTCCTCACTGTCCTTATCACTCTGTGGGAGCAATGTGTAAAGGAGGAAAAGTGCTGATCTGTGAGCATGACCTTGTACAGAAAGGAATGATAGTGGGGCAGCATCCTGCTCCCCATCAACTCATTCTACTGACTGTATTTAAGGGGGTAAATTGGCTGGCATACTCCCATTTTTCATAGGGAGACTTCTGTTTAAAGAGTGACATATGAGAAGCTCATGAAAGAGTATATTGCTTCAAAGCATAGTCTATTGCTTTATGGTTTCCAAAAGAGAATTACTGGCCCATGATTGCCAAGGTCATTATTATTGAGGATTTTTTTAATAACTTTGGCTTTCTTTTTAAATTAATAAATATTTGACATTTGCCAGTCCCTTAGGGTAAAATGTTGAAGACCGCCAAGTTATTGGGAGCACACTTACAGGTTGGATTAGCACAGTCCAGAAAACTGGTGGCTTTTCCATACATCAAATTAAATGGTTTGACGAACACAACTTCTCTTGACTTCTTCAGCCTCTTGCAGTGGATCAGTTCTTCCTCCCATAATCAAAAAGACTGAGGAAGCCTCTTCCCAGCATCCTCTGGTGAAAATGGAGGCAAGGAAATCACCTGGCTCCTGTGCAGGGGTCACATCCACTCTTGACTCCAGTTCACCCTTAGATGAGGCTGACCCCACACTTCTTCCATTTCTCATTCCAAGTTTGAGAAAAAAGAGCTGTCCAATGAAGCGAACAGGAGAAACTGTAGCATATTCTCCATGCAGCTCTTAAGATTTGCAGGTTTTGCTATCATGCCGAGGTATTCAAAATAATAAAGAAAATCACTCTCAGCACAGAGAACATGGTTATTATATACTATTGCATGAGATCCATTTTAGAGGAAATTAAGAATGCTTTAATTATGCTTTGATGACCCTCATTGAAGTGACAGCCAAACTGATTGTGCATTGAGTTTTGCAGACAGTGAAACGCATATTGCTAGCAGCTCAGTTTCTAAAGAACCAGTGGGGTAAAAGATACTTCTTGGTAGCTAAAAGCCTGCATTCCCCCTCCTTCCTGCTATTTGATGCTGATGTCCATGGAAAGGTTTGCTTCCTGCTTTCTGGCTCCTCGGTGACTGCTGATGGCCATCTGGTTCTGATCAAAACCCACAAGCGTACAGGACACAGACCTTCCTCTCCCATTCCACATTTTCTGATCCTGTTTTCGTCTTCAGCCCTCTGTGGAGTGCTTCCAATGAAGACTGGATGCTTCCAGGCTTCAGGATGTTTCCCAAAAGAAAGGTTGTGCCCTCTAAGAGTCATCTGTACTCATAATACTTCATTACTTGCACTGAAACGGTGGCAGGAATAAAAAGAGCATTAGGCCATCCCTGTGCTGGTGCACCTCTAGTGGTACTTTAAAATTGAAAGCTTAAGCGAGAATAAATCAAATATAAATCTTGATGGATGGTTACTAATATTTTCTTTTACCATCCATATGAAACTACTTGGAGCACTTCTCTCAATGGTTTCCTTTTTTCTTTTTCTTTTCCTTTAAAAATGAACAGAAGTCTTCCTGTATATTCACAGCAGTAAATTACTTGCATATATATATGTAATTAGCAGCGACTTAAGTGTAGATGAATATGGATATATGTGCCTATTTTAGCTTACTCTGATAGCACTGTTTTAGGAAGAGAGAGCACATATATAGAATGTTGTCAATTCTAATGCATTTATCTGACTCGTATAGTTGTACATAATTATGTAATTGGGGTAAATACACTTAGTATTTGCAATATGTAGCAATCTGGCAACGTGATATTCAGAAGTGCCAGCACATCATGGTGGCACATGGGTGCCAGCTGAAATGCAACAATCACAAAAATTCTTCTTTGTTCCAGCTCACACAGGAAACTCCCATTTGCTATCTGCATTCCATCTTCAACCTCACCCTCTCTGGCTTGCTTATACTCATGTGTGCATTTCTTTCATATCCACTGGCACTTCTGTGTTTCATTACTAATTGTTTTCCTCTGTCAGGAAGAATGGCATCAGCAACGTGCCAGCATTTCTTATCTTACCAAACACATGCTCCTTCCCAGAAAGCCCTTCATTTTCCAAGCACTTCTGTTCACTCTCTGGGTGACCACCCAGCATGTGATGGTAAGCAATGAGTGATCTCCCATCTTCATCTCAACCCACCAGCTGTCTCATTCGCGGCGTTTTCATATTTTCTCCCCACACCTCACTTGTTATGAGAAGGTGAGTGAGCAGCTGTGTGGGACTTAGGCTGTTAGCCAAGGCTGACCCACCACAAAAAGACTTTGCTTGAGTAACCATAGTTTGTGTCTCCCAGGTCTGAGGGACTTTCCATCAAGCCCAATATTTCAGATAGGAGACCCAAGCCCAGTCTGACCTCTCCTCTCCTTCTGTTCCAGTTCAGGGAAGCATTTCAGCCAACAACCGAGATATGTTTTAAGTTTGAACAGAGTTGTTATTAAGAAAAGCACTTGATCAGGATTTGGGCATTAGTGATTAGATTCCTTCATTTTCACAGTGATTCAATTTTCTCTCTGATGGCTGCTGGAAGACCTCCAGAAGTGTGCCCCACTACTTAGATTTTTTTCCTCAGAGCCCTAAATCCAGCCATGTTTTCAGCTAACACATAGCACACTCCATCTCAGCATGTAATTCTCACCCAAGCATTGCAAAAATGTCAGACTTTCATAAGGCAGAGCCTGTTCTTTTCCCATCAGATAGCATAGTACCATACTTTGAGAAATCGTAACTTGTGAGCCCCAAAATACTCACCTTCTGAATTCCCATTTGAAATATATTTCCTAATTCCAGGCAAAAGATGTCAGGTTAAGCACTGCCACAACTGCCCTCCCAGATCCAGTTGAGGTATCTGTGAAGTGAAGCAGAAGGCAAAGAGACTCACGAAGAAACAGCAGTGAGACACAATTAACCATTGAACAGCTGCTAATGAGATCCATTTATTGGAAGATTTAAGGCTTGTTTTCATGACCAAGAATTTTCCTCCAGAGCTCTCAGTAACTGCTGGTGTTCTTGGGGACCTGGACTCCCAGATCTCCACTTTGGGGTCTTTAGTTACAAAAAGAAAAAAAGTAGGTTTTAATTCAATACAGTACTCTGCAATTAATTAGGAATCTCATTAAGGGAAACAACGCTTTGCTCCTTAATACAATTTTGCAGGGAACATACAATGTGACAGGCAGGGACGTCTTAATGGGAACATCATCATATTTGCCCCGAAACTCAGAAAGCTGCTCCTTGCAGACACACATGGACGGCTAGAATTTGTATGTATCTGTTTCTGCTGTGGATAATCCTGCACCTGCAGATTTTTACAATGTAGGATAGCAATTCACTCAGTCTTTCCCTAAGTCTGAAGCCCAGTGTCCTCTTATGGTTTGGAAATGCCAAACCTGACATGTTAGTGCAGCAAACCACAAGAACAGTTTCATTGTCCAGTACAATCATCTGTGGGAAAAGGTGCATGAGAGCAACTGTCATTTTAAATCATCTTCATATTGCAGTTATAGATTTCTAATATACACTTAATTACAGTGATTACAAGCCCTTAAAAATTATCAGCAGGTCTTTGGGAATATCACTCCCTTTATTTCACTCTGCTTTAATTTATTGTTCCTAAATAGAGGACAATTACCATTTACAGCCAGCTGCTCCTGAAACACACTAGAGAAAAGGGATTTGTTTCTGAAGCTCT
The DNA here is from genome assembly GCA_002909625.1 of Bambusicola thoracicus. Classification (NCBI taxonomy): domain Eukaryota; kingdom Metazoa; phylum Chordata; class Aves; order Galliformes; family Phasianidae; genus Bambusicola; species Bambusicola thoracicus. Next base: position 9,314 of record PPHD01006020.1, read on the forward strand.
CTATCAGTTGTTCCTCTTTTTTTTAATTTAATTTTTTATACAAACAAGATCCATATGCTTTCCATTTTAGGTCACAGAGTGACTGGGTTGCATAGACTCCAAAACTGGTACCTGGACTCTGCAAGATGTCACCCACCGGGGCAGTTACTGACACAGGTGTGGGTATGGCACACATACTCTGCATATACAGGGAGGCTGAGGGGAGCAGCATCTGTGATAACCATGCACTTCCCTCCACCCTTTCAGCTGAGCCAAGGTCTGTCCAAGATGCTCAGTGGAGCATGGGGCCCCACTCTGACATGTCAGTGCTCCTTCAGTTGAGCAGAAGGGGGACCTGCAGCTAACGCAAGGGAAATGAGAATTAAAAGAAATGTCACCGTGTCAGAGAGAACAAAAAAGGAGGTATTTATTTGTCTTTGTTATTAGTGAGTCTTCTGGTCTGCTCTGCTGTGATAAAGCAGACAGTAATAACATATATTTTTTCATCAGTTCTTTATTTAATCAAAAGGAAGAGATTTAGGGCCAGATCCAAAACAGATGTGAAGCTTTACTGCAGGCATTTCCACAATTCAAGGTGACACAGGAGCATTGCAGCTTTGCCTGGGACAAGAGCTGGGCATGATGCAGACTGGCTCAGTGTAGTGAGACACAGCCAATGGGGCAGTACAAAGAGCAATGTCAGCCTCATGTGGGCCATGGACTGAAGGAAAAGCACACTTGAAACCACTGGAGAGATCACAGAATCATAGATTATCCTGAGTCAGAAGGGACCCATGAGGATCATCAAGTTCCACTCCGGGCTCCACACAGAACCACCCCAGAACCAGACCATATGACTGCGAGCTTTCTCCAAATGCTTCTTGAACTCTGGCAAGCTCAGTGCCATGACCACTGCCCTTGGGAGACTGTTGCAGTGCCTGCCCACCCTTTGGTGAGGAACCTTTTCCTAACACCTGACCTGAAATGTAGATTTAAAAATGACTGATGGAAGAACATACCTGAAGAACCAGAGAACATCACCAACTTACCAGAGAGGAGAGGTGGCAGCTGACAGGATGTGCATGTGTGAAAAGCTATTTCTGGCAGAGCTGGTCCCTTGCTTGGCCTGCTAAATTAACCTGAGCTTTGCAGCATCACATCACCTGGTGTTCTTTTTCGTCCCCTCGACATTAGGTAGAGTACGTCATAAAGCTCTGCAAACCTGGAATATTCATTAGGAAAAGATGATTCATTAGGAAAAGAATATTTTATCTTTACCTTAATAACAATCCTAACAGCAAAAGCTAGCAGAAAGTTCCTATTGCAACTTTAAATTAAAGTCAGCATAGGGGAGCAGAAAGGAAGCTGAAATAACTGTAGATAAGATCTGACAGGGAAAAAAAAGGGCTGCGGTACAAGGAACACAGCTATCAGTCCCCTCGGGGTAAAAGGCAATGCCTTTCATGAAGTTTTGTTGACAAAAACAGGAACACTGTGAGCAAAATAAGCGCAGTGGTAATGAATCAAGCTTAATGCAGCATTATAAATTTCAGTGCTTTGTAAGAATTAAGAGATAGCTAGCAGACATCGGGACTGTGACAAGTGTCTGTACTGCTCCTGTTAAAGACACTTGTGGTAGAGGACAGATAAAAGCACACTGTGGAATACTGTGCTTGAAACAGTGGATCAAAATCCATCACTGCTTTGAGGCAGAACAGTGTTGCTCCCTTTTGCTTCCAGTTGACATTGATCAGCTAATCACTGGACACTTGATTGAATTTATTCCTTTGTTAAATGCATAGGAAATTGCTCAGACAACCCAAATGGACTTTATTAGCAGAGCCTTAGTGACCCAGCTCTGTATCAGAGAAGAGAGGAAGACACAAGGCATCATTTTCTTACAAACGCTGCTGCAGTCATAAAAGGTAACCATGTAGCAGGAAGATGGTTTGACTCCTTCTCCTCTAATTTTAAATATTCCCCAACAACTTCAGCCCTTTTGCAAGTGTGTATCTAAAAGACCAGCGAGCAAAGCTACCACAAAGCAAAAACAACTTACCATTTACCATGGTTTTTAATCTCAAATTCATAAGAATGAGACCATGCTTCCATGGTCACTAGTGCTTATCAAAATGCTACCAGCTACTCAGTGGTATAGGCATCACCTGCAGCAGACACAGGCAGATGGTTGTACTGTTGAATAACCTCCATGGCCACCGTGGCATTTCATCCAGCTCTGTGCAATCATGACTAGCTGTAGAGTACAGCTGAAACCTGGTCTGCTGTAAAGCTTCTTAGCTGAGTCTTCTGGAACAGATCTGAGATCTCAGGGTGAGTAGATACCATGTCAGATTGCTGCATCATTTGGGGTCCTGTATCAGCAGCCCTGCAGCCAGACTTACTGTGCCTGGTGTAAGCAAGTTCCCTAGCACTCCCTGGAAGGTTAATTCACTGCCTGAAACTTTGTTGAATCCAGCCTTTTCACATCAATGCCAGTCCAGGTTTAACCAAAGTTAAAGAGGTTTCTGATATACTATCACTAAAATTCAGCCTGGAGAAAAAGAGGGTCAGGGGATTTTATCCACATCTATAAGCACCTGAAGGGAAGATGTAAAGTGGATGGATTCAAATTCTTTTCATTGGTTCCCAGTGCCAGGACCAGAGGCAATGGGCACAAACTGGAGCAGAGCAGGTTCCTCCTGAGCACCTGGCGGGGGCTTAATAGCCAGGACAGAAACATGAGCCATGATGATTTGCTGGAACGGGCTGCCCGGAGAGGTTGTAGATGCCCCGTCCCTGGAGGTGTTCAAGGCCAGGTTGGATGAGGCCCTGGGCAACCTGGTCTAGTAAATGGGGAGGTTGGTGGCCCTGCCTGGCAGGGGAGTTGGAGATTCATGATCCTTGAGGTCCCTTCTAGCCCAGGCCATTCTGTGATTCTATGATTCTGTGAGGTCCTCTATATGCTCACAGTGTCCCTAAGGTTGTAAGCATTAAACTACACATCTCTGGTTGAGGTCTTACAAGTTTTCATCATGGTTTCACACCCAGTTGCTTGAGTATGCTTTTTCAGGCAGCCCATGGCCACAAGGGAACCTGTGGCAGTCACCTGAGACTAAATTGTAAAATTTAATGTTCAATTACAGTGTTTTAGGTTAAAAGTATTCCTGCATTCAGTGGCCTTTCATGGACTTCTGCTTTTGGATTGGTACCAAGCATTTGAACTTTCCTTGGGCTTTTCATCACTGGATGAGGCAAGTTTGCACTGAGGATATATTTCACCATACTTGTGAACATTTGGGGAGAGATTCAGTTAGCTCAGTGCTTCAGAATCACATACTTTTATCTCTAACCCTAATTTGGGTCATTTTAAGAGCAAAATTAGAGACACTAATGATACATAAAGTCTGAGCTGTTGTGATTTTCATCACTCGCTACGATGGTCTAAGCTTCCCTAGGAAGTACTTCGCAACACATCAACCCTGAACACATCAGCCCTCTACATACTTCCCACATTGTCCTTTTTTTTACATTGGCTTTCCCTTTGGCTCTAGGAAGAGCAAGGATCGATAATACAAATCTAATATCAAAAAAGTCTCCAGTGGAGCCGTAGGTGTGTTCTGCTCATGTCATGGCCCAAGTGGCAGCACGTGGGTCTCAGTGCTAGCACACTCCATGCTGTGCATCAGGTGACGTCAGCACCCAGGCACTTGCACCCTGCTTTCAATAGCTGTATTAGTTGCAAGGAGTCTGGGAGAGGTAATGGTGTGTAGTAGCATTCATACGTATACTTTCAGTTGTTGGTTTCTTAAGGGTAGATTAAAATTATTCTCAGAGTCAAGAAGAGTATTTCTTTATTCTTGGAAGGCCTAAGAATAAAGGATACAGGAACGTGAAAATAAGACAGATATTACTTTTTCTTGAGCACTGGGCTCATCTGGAAGACAGTAAATAAGTCTGAAGACTGGAAGTTGCAGTCTGCTACATGACTCTGAAACTGCATGGGTCTCACAGATGGTATTTTGGCCAACAACATTACCAGTGTTCTCATCTTATGATATGCAGCCAGGAACATTTAGCAATTTACAAGTTTATTATCCAGCCCCACAAATCACTAAGGAGAGGCTTATACTCCTGTATACAGACACTCCACTTCTGCCAATATCTCAAGAACGGCATTTTCAAGCAAGACTATTTTTTAATAAAATAACAACAACAAAAAAGGCTAAAAATCTGTTTCTCTCACCTCTTGTTTCACAGCAGGAAAGACAGCATACAGTTCTATAACAGCTATCTAATGCCATGACAAAACCAGTATCCAGATGTAGCGAGGTTATTTTTTCATCTCTCCAGTTTTCTATGAGATGTTATCTTCTGTCAACGCCCTTCTTAACTTCTTAGCAACATAAAATTCTGTTTGCAGCTTATTCGTCTCTCTTTCCAGTGCTTAAATATGATTTGATAAAATTAACTGTTTCAAAAAACACAAAATAACATTTCAAATCAGGTAATCAGAGGCATGACTTAAGGTGAAATGAATTATAAATTTATATCAAGTACTTTTTCGTAACTAAAAATGGATTGGGGAGAGAGCAATCTGTTAGGTCCTGGTCAGCACTGAGCTTCACTACTTTCAGAGGAGACTGGCAAGGATGGAGAACTCCTTGTATGAAAGGTTTAATCCATAGTGCCACACATTTTCCATCAAGACTTTCTCAGGATCTGCAGTGTGGGTTTGGAAGGGAAAGGGAATCTGACCTCAAGAGCCACTTTCAAATTAAAATTGGCTGATAACTTACAAAAATAATGGGATCTGAGTTACTCCTAAGGGTAACACCTCCAGTTACTGAAAGGATATTGCTTGAAAAGTTATCTAAAAAACAGATGCTAAGATTGGTGGGAGTCTGAAAGAAAACAATACAATGGCAGTAGCCAATTCAGGAGAGGTTAAATCCTCTCTTCCAGGACTCCATTTAATTTGAAGAAGGCAGAAATGACAGACAAGTTCAAAGGAGCAATATTATAGCAATCTTAAGAAAGACTCAATAGCCAATAGAGATACTGTCCTGTTAGCTGCATCCAGCATGGAAGGGAGGAGTAAGAATGAAAAAAGACCACTATGTTTCAAGCAAATGAGGCAAATGGGGAAGCCTTTATGGGACTCAAAACTGCATCTCCCTTATAACAACCCACATCATCAAGTAATGACTACGTTCATCTCAGTTTAGTGGGTTTTTCTGTCAGGTAGAGAGTGGGGCAAATAGTTCCTTCTTTTCATAAATCTGATACTATCCACTAACATGCGCAGAGTCTTGAAATACTGTGGAAGGCACTTGATTTCCAAAATCTCTGTTACAGTTGCAGTGAAATTACAGGGAAGAGGGGGCAGAACTGCCTGTATGCAAATAAATGCCTAGCAAAATTGAAATTCTTTAAAATGTGTTTCTAGAATGTACAGCGATAAACCTATGTTCATCACCACTCAGGCATTTAAAGAGTTGCTAAACACATTTCCCATATCTGCATCCTTCTCCTGTGTTCCCCAGCACAAACTCATTAAGCATAAAGCAGGATAACATTTCCAAAATGTACATATAATAACATGGGGAAATACGTTACTCCAGCTTCTGGGGATGTTATTCCCAGGATAAATACTGTCCATCTCCTGTTCATTTTCAATTCTTATCTGAATTTTTCAGATGACAGAGAGCATGACCTAGTAGATGCTGACTGCCCTGAGTGCTGGCTTGAATCTGGAGGACATCCCAGGTCCTCTCAAACCTACATGTGTCCCCAGATTTGGAGAGGACAGGATGGGGCAGAGGAGAATTTGTGCCTTGGAGTGGGTTGGAGGAAGGTGAAGGCAGTGATGGTTCCCTAATCCTGCCTAACTGAGCACTGTCCACTTCATCTGAGGCCAGTGTGCCTTCTTCGTATGGCTGTTCTGCCATACATCTCTGTCCAGTGCGATTGCCTCTCAGAAACACTGGTTTGCACTAACATAAAAAATGCCTTTAACTGCAGGAGGACAGCCGTCTTTATTCCCTTTGTATTAAGAGGTATTAATACATTGAAGAGCACTTTCTTGGAAAGGGACTGTCCTTGGGCCCTATTCTGTGCAGGGAGTTGTGTCTGGACCCCCCGAGCTGTGCTGCCAACACCACGTTCCTGTCATATACCACTCCAATTGGATTTCAGAAAGCTACACGCGATTCAAATAATGCTTTTGTTTTACAAATGGCATGCAGAGGAAGGAGAAAATGGCAGTCACACAGCAGACCTTTATTCTCCTGATCCATAGTTCAAAGTTTTATCCAACTAACACTCTCCTGCAAGCTGTTGCTCTAAGTCTGCATTGTGCCAGAGCCACCAACCCTTGAAATCCCAGATCCCCAGTGAAAAACAATCTGCAGCCCAGAGATACCCTCGAGCTTTAAACCATGCAAGCTGAGCTCCTGACTCACCTGCTGGGAAACCTGCCAGTGCCTGACTAGCAGCACTACATCTTGCTGGGAGATTCACCATCTGCCCGGGATATTACTGAATTCCTAATCATGTTTTAATGCTTTTTTTTTTCAGACTGTTAGCTGTTTTTTTGTTGTTGTTGTTGCTGTTTGTTTGTTTGTTTTAAGTGTTTAGGTTTCAGACAAATCACTTCTGCTAGAGAGATCATTATAACTGCCACAGCAAGAGAAATGAAGACAATGATTTGCCAGCAGATTTCTTTGGTAGGCAGTTTCTGTGGATGAGGAGGGAAACGGACCTTTTAATTCTAGAAGCAATTTGGTTGCAGAAGCTTGTTTCCCTACTCATTTAAGTGGTCACGGCATCCTCCTCCTGCTCTTATGTTGGTTAGAAGTGGGTGAGGAGACTAGGGACTTTCTTCTAACCTTCCAACCAGCTGCTAGATGTGAGATTCCACTGTGTAGCCAGGGGGGTTTGGAATTGTCTGAAGCAGGGGAAAGCTATGTATTTTGTCCATCATTTAAACTTCAGACTCCCAGACAGTCCAAGCTGATCTGTCTGCTTTTATAATCAAAGACTTCTGGAACATTTTCCCTATTTTCCTTGTCCCATACTTTCAGTTTCAGTGTTGCACACCAGTTCCGATAACCTTTTTTTGCTACTATTGTTCTTTTCTTCAAGTTTTTATGCTTCATTGCTTTATAGCTTTTCAAGAAAACAGCCAATTTGCTTTTTAAAGGGTTCTGGGATCCCCCTTAGGGGTCCAAACAAGAGAGACTTTCTCTCTTCTTTGCAGTGCAAAAAATATTGTACATTGTCTTCAGCCTTTTTCAGCGTGAAAGTCCCAAAACAAATACAAAGTTATTTTCCTTAGCAGACTTACAAGCCTAACATTGGTGTTCCTGTGCAACAGCTCTCCCTGGAACAGCTTTATGTAATCCCCAGCCTCAAAAAGCTCTCTTGCAATTACTCTGAATCTTTTGTGAGAAACTTAGGAAGTTTCAGTGCACCACCGAGCAGTTAACATCTGTGATTTCCTACTGAGTTCTGAGTTTAAATCAATTAGCAGTAATTGGGACTGTTTACAGTGGGCTTTCATGTGCAATAAACATATGCTGGAATTTTAAATGAAATATTTAAGTTCCCACACCAAATAACCATAGTGAAAATTTTAAGAAATACCCTGACCTTACAGTTAAATTATTTGGTAACTCTTTGCTCTCAGCAGAACCCCCTCCTGGACTCTGAAACAAAACTGGAATCTCCAGGTTTGGAGAAACAAGTGATTTGAATTTTAGCTTTATGCTCTCCATTTCTCAACATCTAACGGTTTATGCTGCACTAAAATCACACAAACTGGAATTAATTAAATGTAACAAAACATCTAATTATTGCATGGAGTGGTCTTGAAAATTTTTCCAGCCTATTAAGGTAATAAACCTACCACATCGAATTACACTCAGAAGTGCTATATGCAGTTTGGGAAGGGATCAATGCTCCCGATGACAGTAGTTAGCTGTGCTGAATTATACTGCGCAGATTTAAATATAACTGCTGATCTTTCAGTATGCAGAAAGCACCAAAGCACAAAGTTAGCTGGGAGTTTGCTGGGTCGCTTCCCTGCGCACCTGGCAGTGAATCCCCCAATTATTCCCCATCCAGTGCACCATGAGGAGGGAAGGAGAAAGACGGTCCCAAACCTTCCATGGTTTGGAAGCATTCCAACCCTTCAAATAAGAATGAAAAGCGGGTTGATTTATCAGAGCCTGCAGGTTATCGCTGTCTTTAAGTAGATTTGCCAGTGCTAGCAGTTCTGAGAGCTGTCTTCACAGATTAAGCTGCAAGTAGGTGCCAACCCATTGCAGATGCTGCGGCACCCGCAGGGCTGGGAGCTGGATTTATCCCTGTTGAGTAAGTGGGAACAGGGAACTACTGAGCAGCCGTGACGCAGACAAGCAGAGAGAAACATCATTTGCACTAGCAGTGCTGAGGAGCTCTTTCACCTTTATGCTGAAGTGAAAGAAAGATGTGGTTTCTTGATTTAAAAAGGACTATTGCATATTGGAACTGAAGCGGAAAGGATTAGTACAAATCCTTATTTCCGTACTGTTATGTTGCCAAGGAAATCTATAACAAATACAATCGTTATTGGAGAAAGCCAGTTCAGCAGAGCAATGCTTTTGAAAAATTGAAAGTTGAAGGGAGACACAATTATATTTCGTTCAGGTCAATAGGCACTTTCATTCAAGAGGACAATTATTGAACATCAAAAAAGAAGATGCAAAACCATCATTACTCTGTAATGAACCAAGCCTAGAGCTGGTTTAGCAACTATAACCCGAGAACAACACCATCAGCCACTTTCCATTGACTTTTTAAAGCTGACTAGATGTTTATATGGGGAAAAGCAATGGATAGTGAGCATGCAGGCTGCTTCTTTGTGGATATTGAGCTGAATTTTCAAGGAGTGATCTCTGTTCCTACTGCTCCCATTGCAAGAGCCTTCCCCAGAACCAGGACTAGCCAGGAGGGCCTGGAACCTCCCCGATGCCTATGACACCATTGCTAAAGGGGCAGGCACAAACAATGATGGTGGGACCACCAGGCCTTTCCACAGCCGGTGACACCCCAAGACATATTCACAGCTTCTTGTCACAGCTGTGTTTACTCGTCTTCCAAAGGCAGAAACTTCTGTATCATCACAGCTTTGCCAGCTGCCTTTTTCCCCACAGCTTCACCAAATGGTGACTTCAATTCAGCCCTACCTGCTCTGCACACTATTGTTCCTGTTCCTCCCACTCCCCTTTGGCCCTCACCTCAGCACCCAGCTGTGGGCCCCTCTGCCGTCTGAGTTTTTCAGACTGAGCAAAAGGAGCTACTCTGTCCGGTTGAACATAATCTTCTTGACACAGTTGTGGATTCACTCTGAGGGGTAACTCAGCTCCTCCACAGTGCTCTCACACTTGTCTTCCTCAAAGGAATTAGGAAGAAAATACGATGAAAAAACTTCATGGGTTGAGATAAGGTCAAGGAGATTGCTCACCAATTACCATCACGAGCAGAATAGACTCAGCATAACAGAGATTAATGTAATTTATTGCCTACTGCTAATAGACTGAAGTAGTGAAAGGCTAAAAGCAAACTACAGATACCTTCCTCTAACCCTCTTCTATCTAATTCCTCATATCAGTGAAGGGGAACAGGGAATGGGGGCAGCAGCCAGTCCATAATGCTTCATCTCTTCCACTCCTCCATGGTCACTTGGCCCCTGCTCCACATGGGTCCCTCCCATGGGATACCAGCCTTCCCCAACTGATCCCACATGGGCTTCCAACAGGCTGCAGCTCTCCCAGCACAGCCCCAACACAGCTCCACACCACAGGGCCCACCCTTCAGGCACTGCTCCACACAGCTCCCAATGGCTGCAGCTCCGGCCCAGGATGCTCCTCTGGGGGTATCCACAGGCTGCAGCTCCTTCATACCTCATCCAGTGCTGAGCTCTCTCCAGACCAAACCCTCAGGGCAGAAACTGCTTGAGGATGAAATTGTTCTCCAGAGGGCTGTGTGCCTGGAACATTAGGGCCAAGTGATAGCAACTATTTATTTTACCCTCCATAACTGAAGCCATTTTAAATCTTGCCTGCACCATGCAGCATGCGGGTGAGAGCTGTTTGTATAATTATCCTTCCATAACCCAATCCTGCAGAATGTGGTTCTTGTCTGCATCGGATCTCCTTCACACTGCTCTGACATTGCAGAAAGGCACAGGCAGGAAAATCCATTTTAAGAATCTTTGATCCAGCAAGTAGAGCAAAACAAAAGAAGATGAGGCTTGCAGTCTGAAGTCTGACAGAGGTTTGACTGCTTGTCTTGTCTTTAACTGCAGGAGCCATTCCATGCTCTTTCTTCACGATCAATTGGTTTCCATCCTAGCTGATCTCATATCACCCTCCTTGAGCTTCCTGGGTGTAAGGGAATGAAAGGCTGGGACCTGAGATAGGCCTTGATTCAAAGTTGACCTGCCGACGAACATCACAACCTCACAGTATAGCTACTATGTATAGTATTAATTGCATGTATAAGATGCAGTTTATCCATTTTTTTGCCATGTCAGGATGAATTTGTATATTCTGGTATTTATCTATATGCAGTAATGGTCAAATTATATCTTTCTTGATCACAAGGGAACTTTGCTGTAACGTTTGTTACCCGATTAAGCATGTTGCAGGGATCTGGGCAGACAGTCTGTCTTGCCAAAGAGGCCTGTGGCGCACCAAAATAGATAACACAAGTCCTTCGGTTCCTCCTTGAACCCTGGCCAGGTTTTAGGGAGGAAATCAACAGGAGAAAGAAGAAACCAGATGTTTTGCCTGACTGTTACGCAGATTTGTTTATTCAGTGATATAAAAGCTGGACCTGATGGCAGTGACTTTGGAAACCTCACCTACAGGATGGAGGCACCGCTGTAGGACTTCCCAGTTTCCGAGACAGGCTCTCCAGATCCTTGCTGCTACCCAGGCTCCCTGGTGACTGTTGATCTGGATGATGGCAAAGTATTAGGATAAATGGCGGTGTATTTTTCTTAATCACTATTACTAGCTTCATGTAGTAATGATGAGATGCATTACCTTGCTTATTTTCTTTACTATTAAGCTTATCTTCTAACTATAGGCACCACTTTATTTTTCTATTATTTTGAAACAGACAGTAAAATAAGCTTATCCCTTTTGTTGGTGTCTGTGTCCTTCCTATTGACCCCATCAACTGGCAAAACAGCGAGGTGATGTAAATTTGGAAATCAGTCCTTCCTAAACTTTTCAGTCAAATTCTTCCACTATGTTTTCCATTTCAAACTTAAAACTCTCTCTCATTATTCTGTAATTATAGGGGTGACAGCACACCGGGACAACTGATGTTTAATTTTTTCTTCTCATACCTTATCCAATTCTGATGCAACAGAAATGTTCCACACACCACTGATATTCAGTCTTCACTGTCTTTACATTGATATAGTGATATTGCTGTGGTTTACAATAATTTGCAAGTCTTTAAATTTCATTGAACAACACAGGGCTCATATTAAACAGTTTCAAGTATATCTGAGAGATGAAAGGTGACAGAACTGGTAATTACCTTGTTTCTCATTAACGATGACTTAGTACTCCAGGGACCTGTATTAGAATAAATATTCTATCTCCTGTTTATTAACCTTTGTTCTTTAAAATGGTGAATGAGTGCTGATAAAGCTATCGCTATTGCGACTGCCTCAGGAACTGATGATGTTTCCCAGCTCCTAATATGATTTGGAGTCACCTTACCAAAAATAAACAGAACTTGACTCTATTATGCTCCAGACTGTCTGCACTTCTAACACAAGGCGTTCAACCTAAATATACAGGCAGTATCAGCTGGTGTCTCACCATCTACTATGAATGAAATCTACTATATAACTCTTGCATAGTTTTATTTATGCCAAACTGTAGTGAAACAAGTGCAGAAACACACAGAGCTCCTGTGTTTCCTTGGCCAAGGTTTATTTTGGAAGGTGAGATCTTCTTGGTAAGGAATACAAGGTTTGCTGTGTTGTATGGGAACTGCCATCTGTCTTGTTTCCAACAGTAGTCAGAGCAAGCTGCTTCAAAAGTAAGTTCCCTAAATCCTAAATCTGGCCTGTTACAGAGCAACTTAATTGCTTAAGCACAAGATAAATGTCCCCAAGCCATGGAGTTTCTACTGCTTCAATAACAGATCATTTCAGATCTGACAATTTCCCCTTAATGCCAACACTAATGAAGTATAATCGTTCTGACTGCAGAGCCTTAGAAGAAACAGAACAAACAATGAGGAAATAGAATAAACATTGATTTAATAACAGAACAGCACTGTGTCTTGATGGAGAAAAGGCAGCTGCGGTCAAGAAAATAAGTGAAATACCCAGGTGCTAACACGCTGTTTTGTCCAAACTTGATAGGAGTACGTCCACTAACTATAGGAGACAGAGTGACTGGAATGAAGGGGACTAAACTCTCAATAGGCTCAGTTACGATCTTCAGAGTAAATTAGCTTCACAGCATTTTATTCTATATCGATATTCTGGGGCTTTGTGACTGTACAGCAAAAAGATGAACCTTTGTAATTCTGTCATATTTGGGTTTGCATAAAAATTCAAAATTAAAACTTCTATTAAGAAAAAAAAGGTAGCAAATAGATTGGCCATCCTGTAAGGATTCCAAACGTACCAAAGAGCTTTAGGGCTCAATTCAAGCCTCATACTATGAATGCCTGTCATGGACACCGAAATTATTTCAGTAATTTCCTGTCTAATAAGCCATGCCCACAGACTGCAGATAGTGGGTGCTCTGAACTGCACATTAAGGTTCTAATCAGTGCACATAGGGATGGGAAGAATGTTGTTCTCAAGTGCACAGCCTCTACCGCAGTAATGGATCTGGGCAACAGTGAGTTTTCAGTGTCACTGAAAAATCTCTAGAGGAAGAAATCTAGCATTTATATAGCCTCTTTATTTTTCTGCTGTAAAGAACCCTGGAAATGATGACAACCACTTTTGATAAGAAGTGGAACATATACTTAAAAGTCAGCTACAGTGATTGCCTTGTTACCTCTTAACTTCCCTGCCTGATGGTCACACTGACAGGTCTGACACTTTATTTAGTGGTGATTGGTAGTAAAATCTTCTCAGTTAGACACTTGTCACCTACCTTGCCTTGTTATTTTCCCGTGCATCTCCTCCAGGAGCTGATTCATTTCAGTAGCATTTGTTGCAAGCAGAACACACTGGCGCACAAAGTCATCCATGAAAATTGTACACTGTATTGAGTTTGGAAAGGAACACTCAACTTCCCTCATTTACTTACTAACTGAAGACCACACACTGGGAATCAATAGACAATCACTCCATTATCTCAGGACCTGCTTGAGAAACCTAACCAATTACCCACTTCTCTTCCCACTGCAGTCTTCTTATGTACAACAGATATGCATCTGAAAATATCTAAATATGATTTCAAATGAAAACTGACAGTAGAAAATACATAGCAAGAGAAGAAAGTCCATGCTTCATCTTTCCTAAATGAGTGTCCTTGTTTGGACTGAGAAAATTAATTTTCTTCATAGCAGCTGGTATGGTGCTGCCTTTTGGATTTGTGATGAATGTAGAGCAGATTTCTTTTCATTTAGCAGGCGTGATTGTGTCGTACAGGCAATACAGCTGGGTCAGATCAGAAGATGGCAGCAATAATTTTCTTCGCTGCTTTCTGAATAAAAGGGGGAGTATGATGCTAACAAACATTCTGACACGATTGCTGGTAAACTACTTGCATTCCCAGCAAACCAAGAGCTGCTTGCGAGCAAAGGAAGAGCTAGAAAAGGATAATCTCACCCTTAATGGGGAGGTTTGCTCTTTCAGAGAGGAATAAAAAAACACAATGACTCAAGTGAACTGGGGAAACATTCCACTGTGTTCCCAGGACTCTGATAAAGTCTATGCAGTCACCTCTCTCAGATGGGATGGTGACCCCACCTCCTCACTCCTAGGATGTACCCTCCTCAGATGACTGTTAGGCAAGGAATGTGTTAATTTTGACAAACTACTTCAGCTCACACTGGGTTAAAACGAAACTCAAGTATTTTCTTATAGCATCCAAAATGGACAACAGAGTAAAGGTTTTTCAAGGCCCAAGGGAGAAGACCATATTGAGCCTGCTTACAAGAGAAATTACAAAAGGTCCTTTTCATTCCACATCCCACTCAGATGCTCTCCTGACATGTCAGAGATTCCATTTCTTCATGTGTCATGTGTTGAGGCTGCCCTTGTTAGAGAAAAACCTTTCCTCCACAGAGCTCACCTACTTCGATAATGAATTCCATTTTCAGGGGCTCTGGGCATACTTAATTTTTCCTCTTGAAACTTTCTTTCTTTCCCTTTGAAACTCGCTTGCTTCAAACTCACTCATAAGATCATCTTGACACTTCCGCAGTTAAATTAAGAGTCTCACTTCTCTGGAGATACAAATGTCACTTTGTCAGCCCAGCTGTCATCCCCTGCACTTTACTTGCCAACCAGCACCTTCTTGACTGGTGCCACTTTACCTGCTTAACCTCTCCTTCCCTGCTCCGGTGACACAATTGCTTTCAATGGGAAAGTGACTTTCAGTCCTGAAATTCATATTTAAAATCAGTGAGAACATTCACAAACATTGTTGGCATCTAGTGCAACAAGTGAAGTCAGTCATGATTGTATCTTGAATGAGAAGGCAGTGCTGGGATTAAGGCAACTGAAAGAGACAGAGGTGAAAATCTTTTTTCCAAATACGCCATGAAAATATCACAAAACACTGACAACAAAACAACCTGTAACAGATATTTTCCTGAAAAATGACATATTTTCAATCCACCTTAACTCTCTAGAATGAAAGGCAAGCCTGGTAAAAACAACAATCGAAGGGAAAAGTTCAATTCATTTTGTGCATGCATTTGAATAAGGGTCAATTTGATTTCAATACTCCGCTCTTGGGATGATCTGTTTCCTTTAGGGCTTGCACTGCCTTTCTGGCTGAGGTGATAAGTGAGTGACAGCAGCACTGACAGCTCCATTAGCTGCAGAAAGAGGACGGGTGAATGTCGTGTTGCACCACGTCTGGATAATGAGCTGGATTTCTGAACGCAACCCAGATTCCTGCAGGACGAGCCACAATGTGACAAGTTAGTGGTAGATGAAGCAACACATCCTGAGGACTTCTCTTGTATCGAGGCCTTTTACTAACATACCTACTATATATAGTGCAAAGGCGGCAGAAAGAGGCAGGTGTTAGGGCTCTGGGCTCAGCCTCCTGAAAGCAGATGCCAGCTGCCTGCCCAGGGCATCCAAATAAGATGCTGAACAAGATGTTTTGGATGCACTCATTCACCCGGGGTTAGTGGGTTTAGGCTGTGCTTATTAGAAAGGTGAGCAGAGAGGGTAGCTATCTTGGTTTCTACTCAAGGATATTTCTATCACTTCATTACAATCCAAAACTGGAGTCCTAGGGGGAGCAGGCTGTGTTCTGAAGCCTTGACTGGAGAATTAGTCTATGATTCTTGACATGCTTCAAAGATGAGAACACATCCAGGTGCATTAGGATGTGATGACAAACTTTGTTTGTATCAGAGCAACCACGTCAGATTTGTTGCTAAGCTAGATGTGAGAAGTTCTCTGTTTGAGAATTACCGGTATTCAGTGCATTCAAATAGTTTTTTCCCCAGTAAAACACATGTGTGAATCACAGCAAGCTATCCTGGCATGAACTGTCACTATGGGTTGCCTAGAACCTTGGCACTTGTTCTTTTTTGTCTCATCTTGTTTAGTTGTTGTAGAAACCTATTTCTTCCAAGCTTTTCCATTAAAAAAAAAAAAAAAAAAAAAGCTTAACAGTAAAGAGAATTGCTCCCTCATCTCATGCTTTGCATGAGAAAAACAACAGAACAAAACAACTTGCAACTAAAAAGA